>JAHWFP010014057.1:58947-98129 GCA_023313725.1 Lithobius niger
CTTCTGTCCTAGGGGGATATTCCCCGGGAAGCAATTGCTCAGGGGTAAAACTGTCCAGGGAGAATTACACGGGGGTAATTGTCCAGGGGGAAATTGTCCTAGATTCGCAAAACATGCACACGTTAACACGATCCCATCATAGCATTGAGGATAGCAGCAAAGGCTATCCAGACGAAAATAATTCACGTGGCAGTATCGAGAAGTTGTTCATGTCATCGGAAGACCTGGATTTGATTTCCGGTCATGTGATGACAGGAGCATTTTTTTTCCGTCTGGATTTAGTTTAGGTGCGCACACTGGTTTTCGCTGTAGTCCCTGAACGAAGGTCATATGTGCCTTTATTCTTTATGTTTCGTTTCTCTTCATCAGGTTGTGTCTGTTATGTTTAAGCATAGTTTGGCTGACCAGCTTTGTTTTTTATTTTATTTTTTTAATTTTTTTTATTTTTATTTATTTATTTTATTTTATTATTTTTGCTTCTCCTCCTTCCCCATACCTCACCTCCTTTGCACTTTCCTTTTTGCCTTTCTACCCTCAGCATTACTTACTTACTACCTTCCTTCCCCTTCGAATTTTTGACCTTCCTTAACTCCCAGAATTCACTGCAGCATTTTATTCAACATGGCGACCTGGTAAGGTGGTTGTTGAGTGTGTGAGTTTGTATGTTTTTAACCTTTGAAAATGGAGCCAACCACTGTATTGCTCCGAAATATTAGGTACCAGTGTTTTTAACGTTTTATGCGTCGAGCTTGAGTGTCTTTTTTTTTAACAATACATATCCTTTTTCCAACAATGGGGTACAGTAAGTGATTTATTGGATAGTTTTTACGTACGAGGAGCCAGAATCGTCCGAGTTTACCAGTTTACCAGTCTTTATCAGTTTTTGGTTTTGTTTTAATAATTTATTTTATTTTGCTTAGTTCATATCACTCCTTTGTGAGGCCGAGCCATTCTCAACTTGGTTGCATCTTTACCATGACACGAAAAAGGTCGAAGTACGTCAAATATTAAGCGTGTATTCCTACACTTTTATCAAAACAACACGACGCTAGCGACCCTCTCATCTTAACACACCATTTCGGATTTGTAATTACAGTCGGTATGTTGATGACATTTACAATCAGATTTTTCCATCCGATTTTGAAGCCCTCACTCAAGCCTACAATAACTTCCACTCCTCACTTCAGTTTACCTTTGAAAGACCTTCTTCCAATCAGTTATCCTTTCTCGACCTTAACCTAACTTTCACTTACCACACTGTCACCTACAGGCACTTTGTTAAGCCCACCCAAATTTCCCGAGTCATACCATTTAATACTCATGCCCCCCTTCAAGTTAAACTCTCTTCCTTGAAAGGTGAAGTTCGTCGCGTGTTTCATAACACACAACTTTCCAGCGAAATACCATCTGCACTGTCCCAACTAAAACCAAAGTACTTATTCGCGGGCTACCCCGCCCCCCTGGTAGATAAAATCTGCAGCATTAAGTGGGCCAAGCGATCTACCCGCACTTACCAGCCAAAACCGTTCACTGTTTTCGCCCCATATCTAGGGCAGTTTAGTGACCTCCTCACCCAGTTCCTGCACGAATTTGATGTTGGGTTTATTCCTACCCCAACCCCTCACCTGAAACAAATCCTTACTAAACCACAAATCCATGTCTCTAAACCCCTCCCTGGCCATTTTGTGTACGCCCTGCCATGCGCCGAATACCCCCCCTTTTTTTTTTCTTTTTCCCCTCCGTAATATGTTTGTTAGTGTTGCTGGTTCCCTTTTGTTTTTTATTTTTTTATTTATTTTTTTTTATTTTATTATTTTTGCTTTTCCTCCTTCCCCATCCCTCACCTGCTTTGCACTTTCTACCCTCAGCAAAAAGCCTTTCTACCCTCAGCATTACTTACTTACTACCTTCCTCCCCCTTCGAATTTTTGACCTTCCTTAACTCCCAGAATTCACTGCTGCACTTTATTCAACATGGCGACCTGGTAAGGTGGTTGTTGAGTGTGTGAATTTTTATGTTTTTAACCTTTGAAAATGGAGCCAACCACTGTATTGCTCCGAAATATTAGGTACCAGTGTTTTTAACGTTTTATGCGTCGAGCTTGAGTGTCTTTTTTTTTTTTTTTTTTAACGAACGACCCGATTACATGTTTTTGTTTTTTTTAATAGCATTCTGGCGACACAATATTTTTCCTATAATGCCAAGGGTGATAACCCATCCTGACAAGAGAGTTACGACGGGACACTTATGAAAGCTGGGTTCAGGGATAAATCAAGACAGCCATGTTTGGTTATTGGTTCAGTTTAATAGTGTGGGCTTCGTAATATTGAGCTGGCCCTCGCCTACTACATCTTCGTTCGGACGGCTAACGTTAAACGAAACCACTCTCCTTGTAATGTATTCGTACACTACGTCATAGTCGATGTTGCTAATATTTGGTCAGGAAAATAGGGGTATCATGTTTCTAGTAGTAAGGCCGAAAAAGAGCCTTCCGTTCAGCCGGGCTGTGAGATTGGGCGGATGGAGGTTGGAATATTTCGTAGTAGGCATCCAGAGACGTAAGGAAGGATAACAGTTGGAGGGGTGTAACCAGAAAAGTTTAGCGACATGATTTTCCATCTAGCCAAAAATTATGTAATTTTTCCGACTGATTTGCCGACTGGCCAAAAATTATGTAATTTTTCCGACTGATTTGCCGACTGCCCAAAAATTATGCAATGTGGCCGACTGATTTGCCAACTGGCTAAACATTGGGGGGGGGGGTGTGACACCCCCACGAACCCCCCTCCCCCATAAAAATGTGCCTGTAGGTATCGATCTTATCTATCTTACTATTCCAACAATTATTGTTGGCGTGCAGCGACCAATGTTACATGATGTTGTTTCACAGTAATGCTTTTTACAAGTAAGAATCGATCTATAACTAGCGTCGCCATCATTACATGTTGACATACAGGAGCGGAGTGTGAGATTATATCTGGGAGGGGATGGGTACTTTCCCCGAGGTTTTTTTTTTTTGGGGGGGGGGGGGGTAAGGTAAGGAGCATCACCTATAGCATTGATCCTTCCTCCTCTCCCTCCCTCCCCTCCCCACTCCGTCCCTTACTTTTTTCATTCCCTCCCCTCCTTCATCCTTCTCTCCCTTCC
The DNA here is from genome assembly GCA_023313725.1 of Lithobius niger. Lineage (NCBI taxonomy): Eukaryota > Metazoa > Arthropoda > Chilopoda > Lithobiomorpha > Lithobiidae > Lithobius > Lithobius niger. Next base: position 62,095 of record JAHWFP010014057.1, read on the forward strand.
TCTTCCCCCATCCCCACATTTCATATTTGTACTGAATCATCCAGAATGTTTTTTTTCCGGGATCGTTTCATTTTTATTGTCAACTATACAATTTTTCGTTGATCGATATAATGTGGTTGATCGAAATAATGTGGTTGTTGCATGTTTTGTGCGAACCTGAATTGTTGATCATCAAAACTGTTGCAATGTTTATGTGTTTGTCTGGAAACGCCGGTTCTCGTCAGATCACCGAAGTTAAGCAGCATTGGGCCCGATTGATACTTGGGTGGGTGACCGCCTCGGAATCCGGGTGCTGCAGGCAAAGGGCGTCTTGGGGCTTCGTCGGTCAGATGACCGGGAGTGGTTAAAGCTTCGTTACGCTACGAAAACCGTTTGAACCTTGCTTACGTTGATGACGTAATATTTGAACGTTCTGTAAAGTCGTGGTTTCATTACCAGCGTACCAGCCTAATTAACACGGCCTACTGTGTGCGCGGCGTATCTTGAGACCAGAAAGTATTTCACGAGCGGCTACGTCTTCCTGGAGGGGGCGGCTTGAATCGACGGCCGCCATTGTTTTTGTAACCATCTTGGATATCAACAAGGTACTCTGCTGCCAAAACGTTCAATCGATTATCTGTGTTCGTTCTGCGGCGAACTCAAGATAGGCTGCGCACACTTTAGTCCCGTGGTTGTCGTCGTCATGCTGCAGTCATAGGAGTTGAGTTGTGTTTGAATGGATAAGCAACTCCCAGCTCAAATGCATAGCCGAAGTGCGTAGTCTTCGATGGCAAGCGTGACTCACGAATGTACCCAGAATACAAAGCGCGTCTGCTACTTCCGCCTGACCAAGCCGCCATGAGGTATTCGCGGTTGATCCGCTCGTAGGCGGTGGAATTTTCTGTGAAATACGCCCTGTACTGCATTGTTTTTGATGTATCAAACGTAGGTAAGATAAGAGATTGTTATATTGCCAGGCGTTACGTGCCATTGTGTTTTGTAACAAAGTTTGACAGTCGAACGAAACCTTAACGCCGATTGTTGGGGAAGTAAATATCGTATTTTTGTAACACGAGACGGGGTGCTTATGAATGCATGATATTTGCAAGAAAACCGGTGTAGAATGAGTCATCTTCTTGTGACAGCAGTAAGTTTAACCAAGCAGCAGTTTAACTTCGTAGCAGCAGAAAAATTTTATAAATTACTAAATCTAATTTAGTACCGCGTTATACTAGGCGTCGTCTGCTTTCTCCGCCATGTTGAAAGATGGTTCAGATGGATTAAACCTAGTGCGTTGGGTGTAAATTTTCGATCACGCGGCCGCGAGTGCCGATTGGCGTGGCGGTACGTCCTTTGACGCCGCGCTCTTAAACTTCCGGTTTAGTCAAGTTGCTTATCCACCCAAACACAACTCAACTCTTATGCTGCAGTGAATAAATACGCAACGAAGAACGTTGGGTCCTAAACCAATCACATCTCGTGTTACAAACCTGGCAATTACCGCTAGATTTTTGATTTGTTAAGAGCATTCTGTGCAGCATTTTATCGTTTAATTCCGATGTCGTCGGTTTCGGTTTCGGTAGTCTCGGTATCGTCTCGTCGTCGACACCAAGACTTGAAAGTTGCACCTCTTCAAGCTATGGAAAATCGGTTTAGGGGATGACGTCACACGTGTCCAACTCTCCAAACCGCAACTCTAGTATTCATGGCTCGTGCCTAAGTATTGTTTATTCCCAACAAAAATGCAGCTTACATCGTCTTAACAAGCAGCGGCTTTTTATTTTCCGATCCATTCTTATCTCACTCAGTCGCAGGGATGTATTTTGCGCTTCACGAAAAGAATCGTGCTCGTTCGTGGATGAAGCCAATTTTGGCCTTTTGTGTTTAATTATTTTGTAAAAGATGGCTGAGATTAGCCGAGAGAGCATTTGACTCGACGTGCGCGGAGTAAATGGGAAGGCAACGGGGCTTAACACGTCAGACAGCGACGCCTATTGATTTATAGGAAAATATTGCGGACGAACAAGGAACTAACTGGCAAGAATGATGGATTCGCCCGGAATGTTAAACAGAGCTTTCGTCAATCGGAACTGCCAGCGGCGAAAATGTTTGGGTTTAGTCTTTGAAGCTTTTGTTGTTTGTGCTGAAAGCTGCAATTTTAAAAGAGCTTTGTAAAAGTGGACTTAAATGAGTTGTGTTGAGCTTATTCAGGCCAGATGCACACATACGTTGACGCTGCGTTGACGTAGCAATCAATGCGTACATGACCGTGAAATAACGCCAGTACGCATTCGGCCACAATCCATTTTGCTAACCTCGTTTACAAAAAAAAAATATTTTGAAACCACTTAGACGATGTTGCTTTTTTTTGCTTACCTCATGTCCACAAAATATTTTTTGAAACCAATTAGTCGATTTTCCTTTTTACGCCTACCTCATGTACAAAAAATATTTTTTGAAACCAATTAGACGATATTGGGTACATTCATACACTGATTTAAGCGTGTATACCTGTTTCGCCGAATCCCGTTTCGCGATTCCCGCTTCGCCGAATCAAATTGTTCTTTAAAAAATTGACGTTGGAGAAGATAAAGATGCATTCCTAATTGGACGAAATTTGTAATTAGTTGCGGTTGCTGGTGTTATATGTTTAGCCGCAGCGAGCGCGGCACTGCAAGCACGTAATTCTGGAAAAAAATCATTCAGCGACACGGGGATTCGGCGAAACGGGAATCCCCGTTTCGCCAAAAATTAAGACACTGATTAAAATTCGGCGAAACGGGATTCGGCAAAACGGTCGTACACCGATTTAAGATGTACCAGGGGAAGATATTATACATCCTTTGCAAATTAACTAAAAAATTCGGATGCGTTCTTTAATTACTTCCCTTTGACTCTTCAGTGATTTCTGCAGCAACGTTCCATATTTCAGGATTTTACCGTATTTGCGGTGTGGTTTACGTGACATCTGTTGGGTAAGTGCACACATACCTCCGTCGACGTTGCGATACGGCAAGCCGATCGTGCGTTCGTTTTTCAACGCATTTTCCCTTGGCACCGCAACGTTAACGCAAAAGTCACCTCCGGTTTCTCATACCATGCGTGACTTGAGCGCTGCACACATCCGGTATTCATCGCAAAAGTGTTACCATAAATGGCGTCCAACCTCGAAGAAATTTACATGGAATTGTTTATTGGATGTGTTTTCATCGGGCCTTGGGTTCACTTTACAAGGAAATAATTGACAGAAGGCGAAGCTCACAGCACAAGAGCAGATGCTGGCATGTCGCAAATCTTGTTTGCTTGCATGATTGCTGGGGCCAATGGCCAATCTTACGCCCGTACCACAGCTGTGTTCTAAGAGTAATTAAGCAAAGACTTAAGTCGGAGTTGCTTCTTAAGTAGTAGGTTGGTACCACTATCTGTTACTTGAGCAATAGATTCCATTTCCTTTGCTTAGGCAATGACTTAAGTTATCGTCTCCTACCACTGCTGTCTCAAAACCCCTACCTGAAAGCTAAGTAATGCCTGCATCTGAGTAAATGGTCAAGTCTTGTCGTGAGTAGACTTAAGTAACCGTTTTTGCCGATTGAGGCAGTAAACTTTGCATATAGCAAAGATATATGGCTGAAACTTCGTTGCAGTACTTGTGCCACTTACCCCAGCATGCATGCTGATTTTTGCAGTAATTGAAGCACTTTTCATTATTTTCTGTTTTGTCGACTGCACAAGGAGAAGCCAACTTCGGGGCAGAGATCCAAGCAACGTTATTTCCTATAGCGCTGACCTAAGGGGTCACTCTGGTTGGAGGGAACACTAGAACGCCCCAGGAAAACGAGACGCATCTACCCACGAAGTTTCAAGTCGATTGTACTAGTGGTCGTGCTCTAACGCTCAAAATAATATTTTCGTTTGCCAATCACAACGTTATTTGCCAGTAACATTTGAGAGTCTGGTGTTTGGATTTTACGTCCCGAACTGCCGGAGGAGCTGTTTATTTTCATTTATTTCTTTTTTGAAAACGTCAACAGACTACAGTTCTGATTACGCATACCTACATACGACAGTTATTTTCCGGCAGTTCTGACTGAGGAGGATTCAGAATAGAACACGAAACCGGGTTAGGCTATAGAATGCTCTCGGGGATGAGATGCGTAGATACTGAGTTTGAAGTTCTCAACTATTCCCTACAACACCTTCATTTCCACTCTTTTCTTATTATTTCTCTTCCCTTATTATCAGTACTGTGGGGGTGGTTCTTGAGCAGAATGACAGGGCATCCGAAACCCCCACCAGTCAGAACTCACTGTGTGTGTTGGTATGCGAAATCTGAACTGTAGTCTGTTAACTTTTTCAAAAAAAGAAATTAGTGAAAATAAAAAGCTCCTGCCGGGCAGTTCGGGACTAAAAGTCCGGACACCAGCCTCGTAAGTCGGTGTTACTGGCAACGTTGCGTGATCAAACAAAAATAGTACTTTGAGTGTTAGAGCATGACCACTAGTATAATCGACTTGAAACTTGGTGGGCAAACGTCATGGTTGCTGGTAAACAACAATCTCATGGTGTCTGTTTTTATTTTTGATTGGAATATTATTTCGTAATAGTATATTTCGATTGTGAGGATGCATCTTTTGAGATCAGACCACATCAGAGTTCATGACAGCCAATGAAAATGCTAAAATAAACTAAACAATGAGGAAACAGCCAATAAAAACGGCTCAAATTAAATAAAGGGGGTATCAATGGAAGGGGGCAAGCGGCTGACAATGCGAACTGATGTGCCCTGTGACAATCAGTAACGAACGAAATAAAATTGCTTCAATAATACTGACTATTACAGCCGAGCTGAAAGTTGGTTGAGTAACAGTCACCTTCGGGTTAATATCACACTTGGTATCAAAACGGAAAAACCGGAAATTCAGCTACACTGACAATAAGAGTGGCACCCTCCATTGAAAACGCTATTTACTACCCTAACAAAACAAAACGCCAGGGATTCCAAGGGAGGGGGAGAGGGATGGAGACCATTCATACCACACAATTGGGGGTGAGGGTGCGGGAGGGGGGGGGGAATGCCACTCACGAATGCGGGAACCAGCTAGACCCCGGTATAGCTTATTATCGTATTAGTTTATTATTATTATTAGCCTAACGATTGTTATGATTTTCTGATTCTATGATGAATTGATAATTTTGCATTTTATCTAGGTGTAGCGGGTGACCCTTCAGGGTCTGAGCTCCGGGAAAAAATTAACAAACGCGTGTGGTTGCGTTTTGTTGGGCCGTGCTGGCAGCTGAACTACGGAGGCTCACGGCCACCGTTTCCAGGTGTGGTTACACGATAAACCACAAGCACTACTTAGGAGTATTACTTGACCAAGTAATGCTCAAGTTTGATAGCAGTAGTACGACCATTGCTCAAGTCATTACTTACAGTTCAAGTACTACTTGCCCAAGTAATTGCTCAAGCACTCTTATGTGGGAAGCTGTGGTACGGGCGTCAGTCTTGTGTGTCTATTCTTACATAGGTGGACATTATCTATACCTTGTAATTATATTTTCGGTTCCTACCTCTAGAACATTCTAGAACTTTCTATTACCCATAATACCGTGGCCATTTCGCGGTTGTCAAGGGTTCCAAAACGTATTTAAGCAAGGGGGCCAGCATGGAAAATCAGAAAGCCTTCGGGCCAGCCAACTGGCTGGTCCTCCCTTCGACCCCTGCTAGGTCTCCTAGTTAGGGGTATTTTTGGCTTTTAGGCTTCTAGTAGGCCCAATTGTGGTTAGGCTTTCCCCCCAACCTAAACAAGCCTCTTTACCCTAATTTAACCCCAAAGTTCCCCAGCTTCCCTTAGAAGAATTTGTTCAGTCTAATTTTGCTTTAGCTCTCCCACAGTTTATTTTTCTTCATGGCATGTGGGTATAAGGGTCGTACATACATAAAAAAAAAAACATTTTCTTAAAAAATAGGAATAAAAACGTAATTAATGTGGAAAACAGGGTTCCCAAATTCAAGCAAAGCATGATTAAGAACAAATTAGTAAGAAAAAGAGGAAAAACTGCACTATAGTGTCTGCCGCCCATCTTGAGTTCGCCCCAGAATGAACACAAATAATCGATTGTACGTGTTTGGTCGCAGAGTGCCTTGTCGATATCCAAAGTAGTTACAAAAACAATGGCGGCCGTCGGTTAAAGCCTCCCCCTCCAGGAAGACGTAGCTGATCACAAAATAAGTGCAGATACGCCGCGCACACTATGGTACTAGAAAACAATGAAACCAAGAAAGAAAAGTTGTCAATGTTAACTCATAATGCTAAACAGCATTGCTAAGCTCATGGGGTTTTGATCTAACTATACTATTTTAGGTTCTGGTTGGCCACTTCGCGCGGATTTTTGGACAATGGATTGATCACGCCTGGTAAAAATATCTCTTCGAGCAGACGAACCAACATGGCGACCTTATCTCTCGCTTCATCGCTTTCTCGACGTGGAAAACCTCTGAATTCACCGGCTAGGGAGATTGTTTGCAATATTTTCAAATACATGGAGGCTCAGGACACAACACGGATATTGAAACAACAAATTTAAGAGACCAGCTTTGACACTGGAAAATCTCAGAGAACGGTAAGCGTGTCTTGTCAGCAGCAAAGGAAATACCGATGTCCAACTCCGGCGAAAACGACGGCATGATTACGATTAGGCCTAACGCCGTACACGACGCCGCCACGGCCTAGTACATCGAAAGCTGAAGCGCGGAGAGAAATTGCAAGCTTGCTCGCCCTTTGCAGCTACGATTCCGACTTATACCAAAAGTCCAGAAAATGTTGCAGGACGATGTAGTTCTTCGGTAAGTTAATTGCGTAGCCACAACCACAGTTTGTTTACTTGGACGAGATGTGGGCCAACGAACATCACAACCGACAGATGCTGCAGTGGCACGGCAAGAAAAAAAAAGAGTTACGTGACCACTGGGAAAATTTCGACGTTTGATATTATTGCATGCTGGCTCAAACGAAAAGGATTTGTAAATAGTGGTCAACAAAGACTAGGGATTACCATGAAGAAATGAACGACGAGTGTTTTAAAAAAAACTAGTTAAAAACTACTACCCAATATTCCATCCAACTTGGTGATCGTAATGGATAATGTTCCGTGTCATTCAGTTCGACTCGACAAGGCAGCAACAAGCAACAGCAATAAGCCAGTAATTATTTCGTAGCTCGAAAAACAAATTTTTGCACCACTGCGAGCTGAATCTCATCGAGTTAATTTGGGCCCAAGTTCAAGACGAAATAAGAGCATCCAACACAAAGGTAAAATTGCAGATGTCAAAACATTAACAACTACTGCAGTAGCCAATGTAACCCCTGGTGACTGGCAGAAATGCATTAACCACGTTGTAACGCTTGAGAACGATTATTGGGGCACTGATCATCTGATTGAATACCGAGTCGAACCCTTAATTATTGAAGTAACCAACAACGACGACTATGACTACGAAGAAACGTAATTTTGTACCACTCCAACAATCTCTCTAGCCAGTAACGAAAACTGCTCATTTAAAGCTCTCACAACTAGCCGTCAAAAATTTCGAAACAGCAAATGATAGAAACAATTACCCATAATTTATAAAATAAAAACAATATGCTGTCCCCTAGACCCCTACACAATTTTTATATTATTAGTTTTGGAATAATAATAAATATAAGGCCCACTTCTGATCTACTCTGGACAATCATTTGGCCCTGTCATGAACGGAGGTTTCCCATTTACAAAAGTCCAGGCATTTGCAATTTTCAAGTCAACCATCCTCCCCCCCCCCCCTCCCCCCACAGTTAACCCTCAAGAAATGCTTAAATCAGAAAATCGGGTACGTATACTTCCTTCAGCATCATAAAGAAAAAAAAAATATTCCAAAACAATAAAACTAAAAGAAAACGAAATGAAATAAAACAAAATAAAAATATCCTCGTCCAAAGAGTACTACCAATTCTTGATTTTCGTAGATGATAGCTTACCAAGCACACGCAGGAACTCAGTGCATGTACAAGGTTCCTGTCACCACCAATGTTAGTGCATATGCGTGACAGGCGATTCTAAACGATCATAAATACAGCTATTTACAGTGGCCAACCAGAACCTAAAATAGTATAGTTGGACCCGTGCATGCTGCACGATGATTGAATTTCCCGGACTTAGCTTCTCCCGATGTTTTGTCGTCTTAGGAAAGTAACTGACACTGTCAATTTCTCCCCCCCCCCCCCTACACACACACCCCATCGCACCCCCGCCCTGACTTACACAAGTGTTTCTTGAAAGATTTTAGCCCAGGAATAAGTTTAACTTCGATCGGCAATGAATTAGAAAATTTGCTACCCAGAAAGTAACTGCGTTTGATGGAGTCTTTCCTTAGCAACTTTTGGCAAATCAATGGAAATCATTATAAATCTACAAAATAAAACATATTTTAGGAAAAGTTGTACAACATAAAAACAGGAGTCATTCCTAGTACGGTCATCCGTCACAAGACGAGTAGAAAAATGAACACCGTTTAAAATCGTGGTTCGACGTCATAAGAAAGACTAACCGGGATCATGTGATTATTAGTGTCCGCGGCCTGTATTGAGTTCTCCGCAGAACGAACACAGATAATCGATTGTACGTTTCCAAGTGGCAGAGTCCCTTGTTGATATCCAAGATGGTTACAAAAACAATGGCGGCCGTCGATTAAAGCCACCCCCTCCAGGAAGACGTAGCTGCTCACAAAATATTGCAGGACTCAAGATACGCCGCGCACACAACAAATAGGGTCTTTTATAGAGTCTACTAGCGGTTGTACCGGGCTTCGTCCGAGGTTTTGTTTCACCCGTGGTTGTTTCTCAGTTTTTTTGTCGGTGTTGTTTAAATGTTGAACGCGACAGGCAGTTTCGCTTGTTAGAGTCTCCCCTTTTCCTCCCATATTGTACGTGCCCTCTCCCCTCCTCCTATCCTAAAAAAAAATACCTTGTAGGTTCAGTTAATGCGTAATCATATGCTTAACGATAACAGACGCAATGCTTTTCCCCACCACACTCCCAATCTCTTTTTCCTCTAAAGATCAGAGCTAACATAGGCTACGCACTGCCCCACACACCACGGGACCTCCTCCCCACTTCCAGTTTATCGCTTTGGTTTGAGCGATCCGTACCGTTTGAAAAATAAGTTACCTTCCGTGCATGACGCAATTTTAGACCTGCCGCTAAGATGACCGCGCAGAGCCAATTGTTAGTCGTGGCAACAATGTGCCAATTTCAACTTCTTTTAAATGCAACAACGTGCCAGTTTCAACCTCTAGACAATGGATTGACACGCGCCCGATTTTATTGTTGGAGTTGCTTCTTCGGGGGTCGTCGTTGTCTGCGTTTCTGCTGAGACTTTGGTGTAGCAGAATGTCTACACTTTAACCTACACTATAAAGTCTATTGAAGTGTACCTTAGGTTAAAATATTTCTTTAAGAATCGGGTTGTATAAATGTATTATGGACTGCCCACCTTTACTGATGACATTGAGGTGGCTCGTTGTTATGAAAGCTGTAAATTGAAATTTAATAGTTATTATTGCCTGGTTGTTTAATGATCTGATTTGATGTTAACACTATGGACATAATACTAAGTATTATGATTGTATGGAATTTGTGAAACTTATGTGTTTTATTTTTGTAGTTTTCACATAGTACTGACGAAAGCCCGTGCTTCACACTGCGTGAGATTATCGCATGCAAATGGTAGTGCGTAACGTTTATGTTTAATCACATTTTCACTGGCTGGCTCCAGTGTATCCCGGCCACAAAAGAAGCTGTAACATGTGTATTAGGGGGGGGGGGGGATGAGGCTCAACGGCGCGTCGACAGCTTGGTCATTAACGAAACATGTGTATTAGATCATTCAATAAGCCTTAATAGCTCTGACTAAGCTTAGTGAACCCAAACGACGCCAGTCTTACGTATGGCTGACCAACGTTGCTTTTCGTTCGCTTCGCTCCGTCAATCAGAGCACCCACTTCAGTCCTGCCCTTCAACGGGATAATGTTAACGGGACTTTTACGCCGAGATATTGGCGCATCCCTGGAAAAGTTGCGTATTTTATCACCGAGAAAGCCAGCATTAGCTAGTATATTGTGGTTGTCTGTAATTTGTGCAGCTCGTGTATTTTTATTTTTGTAGTTTTTATGTCACATTTTTTTAAATTTGTACTTTTAACTTTGTGGTTGTTGGTTTAAAACTACTTTCGAAACTTCTAACACTAAGGCGGATAAACTGACCCTTTGGCTGTAAATACACTTACGGCACAGTTTATATGGTAAAAAAAACAGTTATTATTATCTTCGTGCACTGTTCAGTCCGTTGCCAAGAAACCATTTTTTTAAAATTGGCTTCAACTAGGCTTAAAAATAACAATTGCGAAATTGGTTATTGGGAAACATTAAGATAATACGGTGATTATTTTTACGGTGGTTGTTTTGATGTGATTGTCATGTATGATGGGCTAAGTTAGCTCATGGTTTTTTGGTGCTTTTTTTTTTGCTCTGTCGCTTATTTACTAAGTGAGGAGTGCAACAATTTCTGCGGTTCATTGTTGTCAGCAGACACAAGTATACCTTTAGGTGCTTCATGTAGATTTCCTTGTGTTATGGCGAATTAATATACAGTATGTCTTAGAAGTCCTGAACCAGGTTGATCTATTTGGTGTAGGCTTGTAGAGTGTTGACCTATACGATGTACGCCTATAAAGCAGCGTCAAGTGACGTCATTTTGGCCATGAGACACCATTTGGAGGTAATAGCTACAAGGTGCACGAGATTGAAATGTAACGGAAAAAACGGCACTTCTAGTCAAAACAGTGCTTTGAGAGCGGCTTTTCTTAGGCTTAAAAAAACGTTGTTTTCTGCAACAACAAAAATCGCGCGTTAGAGGCTTAAAAAAATCCAGTCTAATAGCATTGGCTTCAGTAAGACGACCTTCTTTTCGCCCTCCAGTGCTCCTTGCAGCTAACCCAGTTACTGGCTCCACCATAGAGTTATACACAATAATGCTACGTTGTGTCACTGCCCTGTACCAACGTATTAGGTATTGTATTAGGCCTAATGTGTGTAAATTAGCAAACTATGAGCAAAATATGCACCTAATGGGAGTAACAAATGTCTTCAACAATTGGCGTTCACTCACAGTAACACCAGTGACACCCAGGACTTAACCCAGGACTTTCACCTGGTTCAGGACTTCTGAGACATACTATATATATAATATATATACTAGCTAGTATATATATACTAGCTGTACCCCCGGTGTAACATACACCGGTCCCCACATACCTGATTGAAATACTTTACTGGGCAGCACGGAATGAAAAGGGTTCCGACAGCCCCCCACCCGTTCCCACCCCCTACATGGTCAGATTTTCCCCCCTCCCTCCCTCCCAGAAACCCCTTTCCCCTCCCGCACCCCCGTCCGCCCATTCCCTCATTGCGAGGTCTGAATATCCCCCCATCCCTGCTCCTCTTCCCTTTAAACCTGTGCTGTTTTGTTTTCTTAGGGAAGTAAATGTCGTGTGTTACTGATTTTTACAGGCCACCTCGCTCTTTTTCTCAAATCTCTCAAATCATTTATTACAGGAATCTAAAGGTCCGTGACCATACATCCCATCTAACTTATGGCTAACTTATTATAACACCAGAAAACCAGAAGAACAGAGCCCGTACAGTACCCCGAGATAGCCCGAGACCAAGGTGCCCCCTGGGATCTACATCTCACTGAATCTCAGTGAACCTCCTTGTAGCTCTACAGAAGGACAAAACTGCACTGACCCGGCTCCGGAGAGCAGCTCCCCCTTCCTCCTGACCTTCATCCAGCAATGACAACACTTTCCTAAAATCACCCTGGGCGGAACGGAGCGGGATTCGGCGCAACCCCTCCCACCGTGCACAAGTGAAAAGAAAGTGTTCGACAGATTCATCCTCAAGCCCACAAACACAGCGGGGCGTCGGAGCCCACCCCAAACGGAACACGTGAGCTCGCAGGAGGACGTGCCCCGTCCTCAGACGAGACAAAACACCGGCCTCCCGTCGGGACAACCGATCCAGAAACCGCGGCCTCTCAACCGACGGGTGGATCGCAAACAGTCTCCTCCCGAGTGTTCCTCTAGCCCACACGGCATTCCAGGCAGCTGACGCGACTCCATCCAAGACAGGTGACAAATCTCTAGCAGCCAAAACAAAGGATGCCACATGGGTGCCCTGAAGACACTGGGCCCCATGGCGGGCTAGATCATCGGCCAATTCATTCCCAAAGCAACCCTTGTGCCCCTGCACCCAGGTCAGCGAAACCTCATGTCCCGCCTGAAGCACAGCAACAAGCATCTTGCCAATACCATACACTACCGGGTGGCTGACATCAAGCGACTCGAAGGAGCGATGCAGAAACTGAAGACCAGCAGCTGAGTCAGAAATGACCCGAAACCGCTGCAACCTCAAATCAAGCGCCAGGTCCAAGGCCAACGAAACAGCGACAAGCTCCGCCACAAAAGCAGAAGGGATACACCTTAGGTGGAAACTGAGCTCTTTACGCAGCGCCGGAATTGCCACTCCTACACCCCCTGACCAAGATTCTCGAAAGAACGAGGCATCACAATAAACATCTGTAGTCAACAATGCACTCCCCAAAGTACCATTCGTACCCTGAAAGACTGATAGCAACTGCCCACACCATGTCCACGGGGCAAATGGCCTAACCACAAAAGGAGCCTCAAACCTACCCAGTTCTGTACCGCCCAGAAGAGTCACACCCAACCCCGGAGAGCCCAAGGACTGTCGAGTGATAGAACTCAAAGCCCCATACCCCACAAGAACGTGAGCCAGTGGGTCCAACCTGCCTCTGGCAATAGCCCTCAGGCACAAAGCCGACAGCAATCGCCCAGCCCGCACATCAACCGGGAGCTCCCCGGCCTCTATGAGGAGAGCATTCCCAGGTGTTGAGGGCAAACACCCAGTCACACACCGTAAACCTTCATTGAGTGCAACTTGGACACCACGAGTTGCCCACCGAAAAGGGGCCAAGAACGGGAGGTGGTAGTCGGCCACAGCCCTGACGTAGACTCGATAGAAGCAGGACACTACCGACCTCTTTGCTAACAACCTATTTGTTGCCAACGCCTTCAGCACCCTAGTCCTCGCTGCCACAGCTTCCTTGACCGCGGCTACCTCAGCTTTCCAAGAAAGCTGCGGATCCAGCCTCACACCCAAATACCTCACACTGGAGGAGGACGACACAACAGTCGCGCCAACCTTAATCGTCGTGTGCAATTCCGAGTGCCTGCAAAACACCATCAATTCAGCCTTGGACTGCGACAGCGCTAGGCCCCTCTCCGCAAGTAGTCTCTCTCCCACCACCAGCGCATGTTCCAGAGAGCTAATCAACAACGGGAGGGCATTCCCCACCAGCCAAACAGCCACGTCGTCGGCATAAGCCACAACATCAACCAGGTGACTTAAACGGACAAGCACCTCATTCAGCGCGACCGCAAAAAGGGCAGGGCTGAGACAGCTCCCTTGAGGCAACCCTCTGTCAGTCTTACGGACACCCGACCAGCAGCCACCAACCCTGGTAGCAAAACTCCTGTTCTTGAGGAGTGCAAGGATCGCCGAAGCAAGCCCCCAACCCACCCCAAGCTCCTGCAGAGCAGCCATGACCCAGTCTAAATCAACTGTGTCATAGGCCGCCCTAATATCCAAGAAGACCGCCACCACTAAATGTCCCTTAAGCCAAGCACCACGAATGCTGGACTCCAAAAACATCACCGCGTCTTGAGCGCCCCTGTGTTTCCGGAACCCGAACTGCCTACTGAAGAGCCTACCCGTAACCTCTAACTGAGACTCCAGACGCCCCACCAACATCCGCTCATAAACCTTCCTCACACAAGAAAGGAGAGCAATCGGTCTGTAACTTACAACTGAGGTCCTGGCTTTGCCCCTACCCAAAACTGGCGTGAGAACAGAGAAGAGCCACGAAGGCGGGACCGGGGCACCACCATAGCACCTCTGAAAAAACTCAACGAGTTCCTCCTTTGCTGCCATACTCAGTCTCCTAATATCTCCATAAGAGATGCAGTCTATCCCAGCTGCACCATCCCGGCATAACCTGACAGCAGCAGTGAACTCAGCCATAGAGAGCGGGTCACTGCAATACCCATGCGTCGACCATTCCCCTAAAATGGGAGGTGGACCACACGGAGAATCGTAGACCTTAGCAAAATTGTCATTAAAGGCAGTTGCCATCTTCACACCGCGAAGAACCTCACCCTCGGAGTCAAAGACCCAGGAGATTGCTACCTTCGAGTCCATTGGACGAACCAAGCCCCAGGCCTCCGACACAGAGCAACCCTTGTACACTCGTTCGCACACCCTCCGGCCATATGTGGCTTTCTCTCTCCTTAGAATGAATCTCGTCTCCTCTGCAATCCCATAGAACATAAACCACCGAATATCAGTGGGAAAACGACAATATTGCCGCCAAGCACACCTGCGATCTCTGACAGCAAACGTGCAAGCTTGGGTCCACCACGCTGGCTTACAAGTCCGAGGTCCGACAGGCCTGCGACACCCTTTCCTTTTACCCATCCCGCCAAGCCATTTATCAACCCATGAACCAAAAGACCCCAGGAGCACTTCAGGGCGATTCCCCTTCTCCTGGCTACGACCACTGCCGTGCTGCCCCTGACCTCCAAGGGACAAAGAAATCGGGAAGTGGTCGCTCCCTCTAAGATCATCGGACACCCCAAAGGAGCACCGGTGAATCAGCTCTGCAGAGCACAGAAAGAGGTCCAAGACCGACTCTTGGATGGTCCCCCCGTACCTTCTAACAAATGTTGGGCCACCATTATGAATTACCTCCAGTCCAGACTCTGCGAGCGTTGACACAATCATTCGCCCCCTTGCACTACACTCCACACTACCCCACACCCAATGGTGTGCATTAAAGTCGCCTCCCAGGACTAAAGGCCTAGGAAGCGTCTTCAACCAAGCAACCCAATCATCCCTATTCACATATCCCCGCACATACACGAAACCTACAGTCAACCATGCTGTCTCCCACCATAGTCTCAACACACAAACGTCCATTCCCCTACAACCGGGACTTGCAATCAAATAACCCGCAATCCCATCCCTTAACATAACCCTGATATTCGTACTTACACCGTCAGTAATGCATGTAAAACCACTGACACCAATCAACACACCTGGGGGCAACTTGACCTCGAGCAAACCCATTACATCCATTCTCCCACAGAGTTCCTCTATTTCACTCAACTTCCCCAATGCCCCCCTAGTATTCCAAGAACAAAGATTGAAACTGAATTAAATTACCCAAACTCACCCTTGTCCATTACCCCACTGCCATCACCGCCATCCCACTCTTCATGCCCATCCCCAACTATTCCACCAGCAGAGGCTGTCACCATTGTGTCAAATACAGTACCCTCTAGACCACATACCACTCCCACTTCCCCAACTTCCACTTCCACAACACCTATTACTGCAGAAGCCTCCTCCACCGCTCCACCACATTCCACCCCACCCTGATCCTCCACCTTATCAACCAAAAGTTCAAGAACACTTTCAACAAAATTTTCGACCCTAGTCCCATTGTCACCAGCACTACCGTCTCCACAGACACCCCCCACCACCTCACCAGACTGCACATCCATATGGTCAGTAGCATTAATTGAAATCACCTCTCCCACCCCAGGACTCAAAGCACTCAAGACAACAGCACCAGTTAGCTCCTCCCTACGACTTCTCTGCTGTGGTGGCGACCCTCCCCCACTTTTACGCCTTGACACACGTTTCCTCTTTGGAGGTGGAACCACTTCCCATTCCCCCTCCGGCACCACCTCGACCGGAGCAACAACATCAGCATTAGGAGAGACCGCACTAGGTACCACTTTTCCACAGGTACCAAGACTGGAAATCCCCGGGCCCCCAACACAAACACTTTCAGAAGTCACAACAGTCGGCACAAGACCAGGCACCACCTTTCCGGAGGCGACAGGAGGTGATTGCACTCTCACCGGCGCTGCACTACTTTTTTGATGTTCACACGGGAAGGAACGGGGTGTATATGCATCGCACTGTCGACAAAAAGAACTGGTGCATGCCTTTCTCACGTGCCCACGGAATTTGCACCTTAAGCACTTGGGAGGGCGCTCAGGGATCATTAAGAGAGCAGCAAAACCCCTAATCGTGATGACGTCTGGAACTTCATCTAGCAGAACGCCTTCTCTTAGTCGCAGGGTTGCCTTTAACACTCCATTGTAGATGTGGGTGATTCCATCTACATCATGGACCTCACGGCACAGGCGAATCACTGAACCATACTTTGACAAAGCCGCCACCACGTCATTTTCAGCGACACCGTACGGCAACCAATGAATTCGCACGGAAACTGTTCGGGAATGCAAGTCCAGAATACGAACTTCGTGACCATCCAGTGTTAGTCCCTTCTTCATCACCATATACTTGGAGTCCATATCTTTAAAAGCCACTTGAAACAAATTTCCTGCACGTAGTGCACAAATGGCCACAACATTGTGGAGGCCCACCAAACTCTGCAGCGCATCTCGAATAGAGTGGACTGTGTATGGGCATCCACTTTGGTCTGCTAACAAAATGATCGCCTTATCCATGTTTATATTTGCAAAGCTCCCTTTGTATAGGCGCTTGAACCAAGCAACATCGCGACTATTACAGTCCAACCCCAAATCGTCACCTGGTTCCAACTGCGGTGCTAGAGCGGATTGAGACTTCACGGAGTCAGCAAAAGAAACTTGCTTTACACCGGCCACCCGGTCTGTCAGAGACCTTGTAGTCGTCTTTCCACCTGGGAGCCTGGAATAAACTCCACCAACCACCTGTCCAATCTGACCTCTGCCGGCTTTGTCTCCTTCACCATCTCCATTCGCCCACTGACGGTTCCGCAACTGCGTCAGGACTTCTTGTGGATCTCCTTGAATCTTCTCTGGCGTGAATCCCATAGAATTTAAGTCCACTTCTTCAATGCCCTCATCTGCTGCCAGCTCGCAAACAATCTTGTAAAGGTCCAATGGCACAGCCTTACCACGAACATGCTCCAATGACAGCAAACCACTATGCTGGAGGTTACACAAAAACTTACGGACCTGAACTGGCACAACAGTGTTCCTATCCCTATCTTGCCTATTGTTGTCACTCATATTGTCACTTGCATTGTTGCTCTCCATATTGTCACCGTGTCGTCCTTCTTCTCCAACAACATACTGGTTCAAAATGTCAATGTCTATTCCCCTCTGCAAAGCTGCCCGTTTCACCATTTCATACTCACTGTTAGGAACAACACCAGCCAGCACTTGCCGACCTGTCAAAACACCTCTCTCCTGAAATTCCTCCAGCAATAGTTTCACCTGACTCACCATTGCCCGCTCTTCCGTCCGAACTCCAAAGTCTCTTATATCTTCCTCTGATACTCCACGTTTATCAGCTTCTGCCAGTACAATAGCGAACTTCTCTGCCGACACTATCCCTGAATTTATATCAACACTGTTCAAAACTTTAGATTTCACCAGGTCCCTTAAGATTTTCTCCACATCAGCCGCCATCTTTTTCTTTCCCTACCGTAGCAAGAATGAACCTGCTCGTCCTCTAGCTGATTTTTAAGCCGACATCCGTGAAACAATTCAACCCGTCTCTATGGTTACCATTATTGCGCATTATTGAAGCACTATTTTGGGTGTTTACTGATTGTTAGAGACATTGTCGTAATCTCGCATTTGTTCATTATAGTGCATGATTATTTTGCTCAGTGCATCCTAAGCGTACTAGCTGTACCCCCGGCGTAACATACACCGGTCTAGCCGGTTCCCACGTACCTGAGAGAAATAGTGTAGTGGGCAGTATGGAATGAAAAGGTCGCCTACTCCCCCCAGCCTCCGAACTCACCTGTGGCCTACCCCCCACATTCTCCCATTGTTTGGTCCGATTTCTTCATGCCCCCCCCCCCGTAACCCCTTTCCCGTCCCACAACCCCTGGCCACCCCCCCCCCGCCCCGGAATCCCCTATTGTGTGGTCTGAATATCCCCATCCATACTCCCCCTCCCTTTGAACCCCTGCTGATTTGTTTTGTTATGGAAGTAAATGTCTTTTTTCAATGGAGGACGCTCAATAGCCAGTTTTTCCGTTCTGATACCAAGCGCAATAAACCCAACAACGATCGTGCATGCAGTGATTGTTACTTAACCAACTTTGAAACTTTTCAAGTCGGATCTTAGAGCTAGCATTATTAAAGCAATATTCCGTTTGTTACTGATTGTTACAGACATATTGTTACAGACATTGTCGGTCCCTCGCCCTCTTCATTATAGTGCATGATGAGTTTGCTTGCCCTACCTAAGTGTAGATAGTTTCCAACAAACCTTGGCTATTCTTAAATAAAAAATTAAATTATACAGTTGGTCGCCGGCGTAACATACGCCGGACTAGCTTATTCCCGCTGCGTCAACTCGGGTCTAATAGTCAGCATTATTGAAGCAATAGTGTTTGTTTCTAATTGTTAGGGCGCATATCCGTTCTCATTGTCGGCCGTCCGCCCTTTTTCTTTGCTACCGTGGGAAGAATGAGCCCGCTCGCGCTCTTGCTTTGATCCCTAACAATCATTTTTAGCTCTGCTCCTGAGAAGTCTGCTCCTAAGCGAAATAAATATATAGACTAGCATCGTACCTGGCTTCGCCCGGGTTGTGTTTCGGCAGTGATTTGTTTTGGCCCGTGGTTGTTTCCCAGTTTTTGTTCGGTTACGTGTCGTTTCAGCAAATCGAAAGGCGATTAACAGCTTTTGCCTTAGGGGCTAATCCCGTTTCGGCAAATCCCGTTTCGCCGAATACCGTTCACGAAATTTTAGGTACACGAAACTTATAAAACATTTCAACACGAACATTTAGACATAATGGCCAGACATTTATAGACAAACGCCCGTTTTGCAGAATAATTTATTTCAAATAACGTCGCGCTAGCTATGGCTAAACACATAACATGAGAAAGTGCCACTAATCCAAAATTACTTCCAATTTTGTCTGGAATGTTAAACTTTTCAAGAATATTTTGATTTTGCGAAGCGGGATTCTGCCAAACGGGAAGGGTAACCATTCCCCACACATGGGAACACACACACCCGCACAAACACAACTCCCCCCCCCCCATCAACTCCCAGTTTATCGGTTTGGCTTGAGTGATCCGTAACGTGTGAAAAATGACTGTCCTTCGTGCATGATGACGTCATTTATCACTGTTGCCAGAACGTTGACTGAGCTTGGTTGTTGTTTAAGATGTTGTTGTTCAGTTAATGGCTCATCATATGCTTATTGGTCAAAGACGCAATGTCCCCCCCCCCCCACCACACACACGGGCAATAGTCGTACAGGGCCTCCTCCCCACTCTCAGAGTATCGCTTTGGCTTGGCTTGGCTCACTTTCCTCCAATCCTCTCCCTCCCATCTTCCCACTTCCTTTCCTCCCATACTCTCTCTCCCTTCGGTTACGTCTCGTATCGCCAAATCGAAAGCAGATTTTGCCTTAGGGGCCAATCCCGTTTCGACAAATACCGTTCACGAAATACCGTACACATGGGCAATTGGGCATTCCCCGTTAAGCCCCCCCCCCCCCCTCCCCCACTCCCAGTTTATCGGTTTGGCTTGAGTGATCCGTACCGAGTGATCCGTACAGGGCCTCCTCTCCACTCTCACAGTATCGCTTTGGCTTGAGCAATCCGTACCGTGTGAAAAATAACTGTCCTTCGTGCATGACGTCATTTAAGACATGACTCTGTGATGACCGCGTAGAGCAAATTGTTAGTCGAGGGCAACAATGTGCCAATTCTTTCAAGGCAACAACTTACCAGTTTTAACTTCTAGCCAAAGAATTGACAAACTCGCCCGTTTTAGTCTTCTGTACAGCCGTACCGGCTGAGAAGACTATTGCAACGACTTTGTCCGTCCGTCCGTCCGTCGCTTTTTTCAACTTCGCAACGGTACCGGATAGAGACGGCCACTGTTTACAACGTAAGATTCAGTGTCAAACGTTAGTTAAACAACATGGTAAATTAAAACATCGTTGCCTCCTTATAGCTAATAGACTTCTTCGACGTAACTAAATTAAATAATAACATTTCATCGTCGAATTGAAATCCTAAAGATTTGTGCCGTAAAAGCAAAAACATTTTAGTTTCGTTTAAAAGAGTCTTGTCGCATTGTTGC
Organism: Lithobius niger; assembly: GCA_023313725.1. NCBI lineage: Eukaryota > Metazoa > Arthropoda > Chilopoda > Lithobiomorpha > Lithobiidae > Lithobius > Lithobius niger. Next base: position 82,384 of record JAHWFP010014057.1, read on the forward strand.
ATGAATGAATAGGCTTACAGTCGAACCAAAGTCTCCATTAGGCCTATCAGCTAATTACGAAACTAAAACTGCCGTTAAAAAAATTAAGCCTAAAAATGAAAATTAGGTCTAAAATCACGTTACCATGGCAACGTCAAGTTGCTACGAGTCGCTGCTGGCTTTCTCAACAGCGTTTCTCCTGTCCCTTCCATACTACCACTGACCTATATAGGCTACGTTGCGTATTACGTTGTAACACTGTAACTGTGTGCCTGGAGGCACACCGTGTTGCAAAAATGAATAGGCTTACTGTGTACAATCCAAATCTCCGTTAGTTGCTACTTACGAAATTAAGGTTGTAAAAGTAAAAGTAAAAGTAAAGTTGTAAAATATAAAACAAGCTTAAAAGCTAACACATTTTTAACGGGCAATTCTGATGGTTACTGCTTTTAGATTATATGATAGAGATAACTGTTGCAATGCGTCATAGAGAAGCGTGCCTCGCTATTGGTAGTGGCAGAACTGTAGAGAAGACCGGATGCGACTAGGTACTCTCTGTAGCCGCTTGTTCATTGTAGGAATTCCCGTTGCCGCAATTCTGCTATGAGACTTTGCCTTATAATATAAGAAGATATATAGTTATTATTGTATGGAGAATTATTAACATCTTAAAGGTAGGCTGTCACCAACAAAACCCCAAATACAGCCCATATCTGTTAAGGCGCCCTGAAAGTTTCTCGTGCTACCGAATAGCGTGGAATTTTTTAGGATCCCCTTTCAATTTCGGTTTAGACAGCTTATGTGTTTGTTTAACTGAATTCTGCCACCTTTCAACCATTTCTGTTAAACAAACTCGGGTAATGAGATGGAACGTTATTTACAAGATTCTGAGAAGACCCGATATCTGACCAGAAACACAAGCCGATTTAATGACGTAAGTACACCTGTCTTTTAGACGTTTTTTGCGAAGCAATGGAAAGTCAGGAGCTTAACATATGTCAAACTGTCGCACATCCGACAAACGGAGTTGTCTATTGATTTAAGGGAGGGAAATGAAGCCGAGGAGGAACTAACCGGCGTAGACTGACTCACGGTTGGAATCGAACACAGATTTTTCTTCGTCAGATAAAATGGTGCTGACAGCTCTATCGCACCTACCCAAGTTTCTACAACTTAATCCAATGTTGAGACCAAAGCCTGCTGAGATAAAGCTCAGCACAGTGACTTTTCTATTAATTTTGCACATGATGGATGTAAACTAAAATCAAGAATCAGTTTAAACCTTATTTTTAGTTTGAAAAAACCCTTGTTGCTGTGTTTAAGAATGTTCAAAGAGGCCAATATTGGTGTATGAGGTGGCGTCGTAGATTTTGGTTTTTGTTGGTGTCAGACAAAAATTGCGATAGGAATTTATTTCCCGACATAGACGACTTATGAATTACTTAGTTTTGAAATGACATAAAATAATAATATAAATAATGTCACTATTCAATCTCGTTTTTCTTCACACGTTATGAATGACGCCAAAGGGTCAAGGATTACTGTCCCTGTTCGGGCACCAAAATATATAAGAGATATTACTTGCCAAATAATTTACGCCACATTTAGTAAAATAAGTACAGATGCCAACCCATTTTCGTTAGGTTTTCCCGTTTTGTAACCACACGTAGTAATTATCCACCCAAAACTAAAACTGGTAGAAAAACCCGCCAAGTTTCCAAAAACGGTCGGCTTTTGAAGGTAGTGATATCATTCCACCAGGGAAAGGCCACTAAGGTTAATCCTATTAGCCAAGTTAATCGCACCTACTAATAGTTCGAAAGTTAAATGAAAACTAGAAGATTGCTACTAGCGGTAGCAATCTTCAAGTTTTCAGTTAACGTCCAAAGTATTATTCGGTGCGATTAACTTGGCTAATAGGATTAACCTTGGTGGCCTTTGCCTGGTGGAATGATATCACTACCTTCAAAGGCCGACCGTTTTTTTGTAAACTTGGCTGGTTTTTCTAACAGTTTTGGTTTTGGGTGGATATCACAACTTTCATAGGACTGTGAACGTACATAAGGTTGCACCGTCTGTTTAAGATGCTTCAATCTCATGTTTGCACACACTGGCTAACACTGGCCCTGCATGTTTTCCGTTCTGCAGGCTATGGGCTTTGGTTCTTGTTTTGTTGAAAGTGTAAACTTCTGTACTGTTGGACAGAGATCTTCTTAAAGCTTAATGGATATCTCTCCTTAGCCGTTTTTTTCCCAATGTGGAATTGGCCAGGGCGATCCACTTTCAGGTTCGTTGTTTATACACTGCGTATTGAACGTCTGCTTTACCAACATACGTGATGCACTCTTGCTACAACAGAGTTTTCGTCAGAGCTTCTTTTGTGTACGCGGTTCATCTCGAGTCCTGTAGGTATTTTATGAGCGGCTACGTTTTCCTGGAGGGGTCGGCATTAATCGACGGCCGCCATTGTTTTTGTAACCATCTTGGATATCAACAAGGCACTCTGCTACCAGAAACATACAACTGATTATCTGTGTCGTTCTGGGGCGAACTCAATATAGGATGCGGACATATAGTTGCTAAAGGGCCAGTTGCGTTATTGCTGATCACGTATACAGGTGCTGATTTTTGATAAAAGATTTTTCTCAGTTTTTTACTGGGTTACTGGGCCCATTGCTTGGAAACTCAACGTCCAGCCTAATCATTTAAAATTTCGACGGCATTTTTTTTTTCAGTTCGTATTGTGCCAATTTGGAACGCCCTTAGTAGTGAAACGGTGCGGTGCATCTTGGGCCGCCGGTTTGCGATTGGGTTGATGAGGGGAACGACTTGACAGATTTCTGAAACGACCACTCCCACGTCCCACACCACAATATTGGTCTGATGGCTTTCTTTCTTAGATTAGGAGCAGCGTAAGTGGTTCACAGTCCTTCTGTTTTCTTCCCACGAATAATGGCAAACCGTGTTGTTGTTGTTATTATTATTATTCAGTCATGGTATGCACAGAATTCTGGGGCTCACTTAAATGTAGTGAAAGCTCAGGGGTTGGGCCCTGTGGAGACAGCGTTGTGACAGGTTTTTGGACTTTGTTTGGCAGGCTAATGGTAAGAGTTTCTTAGACATTTGGGGGAGTGACGTTGGTTACGAAGCACTGAACTTGTCGGAGCTAGAGGAAAATCTATTCATTCCGCTTCACGGAATAGGTGGGCTCGGCTGGCGGCGTTTATCATACAGAGGCAGAGTTTTCATTTGCAATTAGACGTTGGTTTCTATAGGATGTCGTACGAAGTTAATTCTCTGGTTCCTCCTTCTGATGTTGTAACAAGGATCCAAGAAGCCTGGTACGTTTTTTTGGGGCGACATGCATTGGTTTCATCCTCTTTACCTAAGTGTTCCACATTTAGATCGCAATGACTGGTTCAGCTTTCTGGACGAATTTCTGCTATTCACTTCAATTACCTGCCTCGGATTCTTTATGGCATCCAGTACCTTCCATCATACTGCAGCCTTTGTATTCTCACGGTTTTTGCTTCGGCGTTCTTCAGCTTCACCTGTCTTTAATGTCACGTTTATACCTATCATTATAAGGCGTTTGGAAACCGGTCAAATTTACGCCCTGTCTCTAAACTTCTTCATCATCGGGTGGTGCTCAATTTGACTGTAGAAAATTCTTATTTCTTACACTGGATGGTTTTAACTTTGTGGGAAAAGTATGGCTTAAAACGTATGGCTTTCTTCCATCCATAAGGGTGACTGCATACTTTGAAGAGTTCTTCTACCAGATGAACTTCTCAGCTTGTGGGGTTCGGTGTTGGAAGACCATACCTTCTCACGACATTCGAGCATATCCAGCTTGAAATAGGATTTGCAACATTTACGTAAAGTGTGTGCGGCCTATCTTGAGTTCGCCGCAGAACGCGACACAGATAATCGATCGTACGTTTTCTGGCAGCAGAGTGCCTTGTTGATATCCAAGATGGTTACAAAAATAATGGCGGCCGTCGATTAAAGCCGCCCCCTCCAGGAAGACGTAGCCGCTCGTAAAATACTTACAGGACTCAAGATACGCCCACACACAGAATAGGTTAGGGTGAATGTAGCAAAACTATTTCTCACGAGATGAAAAATAGGAAAATGAATGCCTTTGCAACATTTACACGCGCCTGAAGTAATGTTGCAAAACTGAGCCTAACAGGAAAGCTAACCGGGAGGAATGTACCTTTAAACTTTGAATTTCCGTAGTTTGCTCGGTTTGTTGCAAGGCGGTGCCGACTGTGATGAATTTGGGGTGCGTTTCCTTTCCCGGAATCATGTTTTTGCAGAGTTTCGTTTGTAGGATTATGAGCATGTTCTATACCACAGAGTTCCAGTCGTTCTTTGCATATAGGTATCAACTCCAGCACAAGACTGCATATTTTCTTTGGATCGCTGTCCACTTTTTGCGTTGGTTGCAGTGGAGTTGCTATACCTGTTTCATGGTCTTCGGTTGTTCGCTGGCCTAATTTGAAGGATAATTCGGCTGTGGTATGGCGTACGTCTTTTGCATGATCGTATTGCAAGCCCTGCTTTTCCCAACAGAATAATTGTTGTTTGCCATGAACCCTTGTTGTCCATTAGGGTGAAGTATAAAAAACCTTTTTTTTTTAGAATTCCTCATTAGCAGGGTGGGGAAAGGTGATTCTCGGGCATCACTATGACACACAAAAATTCCATCACTCTGGGGTCATGTCTTGAAAGGCCTTCAAATTTAACATTGTATGGCAATGGGCGGAATGGCGAAAAAGGCCAAAATGAAGATTTGACTGTTTTAAAATCTAATTTTGATGATTGTCTCATTCAATTCTCTCAGAAACTACGTTAGTATGCAGCATGTGGTCATCGTGGCTGATCGGTGAGTGAGCTCAGCCTGGTTGCTGGAGGTTTGCGGATCTGGTCGAACCCCTGGAAAGGGGACCTTGGCAAAGTCCCCGCCAGGACTGCCGGCCAGGGTAGCGTGACAGGCTACCATGCTCCTTCAGCGGCTATGGGATGTAGTCTGGCTAATTCTGGACAATCTTTCGGCCCCGACGATGATCGGAGGTTTCCCGGATCGAATCCCCGGGCTGGCACCTCCCAGATTTCTTCTTCTCCCAAAAAATAATCTGGTTTAATGTTCAAAATTGAGCCGGTTCAGCCATACAAGCATTAATTGCTTCGGCGGACATAATAATTGCTTCGGCTCGTCAAAATAAAATTGAAAAATTACAAAGAATTTTTTTCTTAAAAACTGTGGGAATAATTTAGCAACGAAAATTGGACAAAATGGCCCTTTTAGGCCAACTTTGGCCCATAACTACTAATTGCGCAGAAAATTTGTTTAAAAGTTTTTTAAATGCTCTTTAAGTGTTTCAAATGAGATAATGTTAAAATTAAATTTTAAACCAGGCAAATCATAATTTTTGCCTTATTCACCGTTCCACCCATTGCCGTGCAATGTTAAACATGAAGACCCTTGGGGCTCCTCAAGACATCATTCCAGAGTTATGAAATTTGTGTGTGTGATAGTGGTGCCCATCCACACCCTGCCAATGAGGAATTCCAACAAAGGTTTCTACACTTCACCCTATCGTCGGCACTGTGGGTTGCTTGGATACTACCGTACTCATTTTCTTGCACTGTCACACGTCGTGGGGTCCGTCTTGCACCAATGACGCTCGGTCTACTGGGTAATGAGTACGTCCTGTCAAACCGTGATTACCTGTTTAGGGTGAAGGGTTTTGGAAGGCTATTAACGGCAGTGCGTCTGGTTAACTTTTTATGGCTAGCAAGGAGTACGGTTGATTTCTGTATTAATGTATTCTTGCAATGGGTGCGGTTCTTTAGTATCTAGCCTGTTTTTTTCTTTATAACGTCGGACGAGTCGCCCGTGTTGGAATTTCCTTCTAATGCTGCGTTGGGATCCACACCTTCTTTTCATTTTCGTTGGTGTTCAATTCTATTCTTTTCACCTTGTCTGCGGATCGCCAACTTATGTATTTTTCTGGTGTTGTCTCCTAATCCTTAAGGTGTTTGATATTATCTTGTTTCCGTGTTTAACTCTCGCTCAAATATGGATATTTACTGCGGTTGCAGCAGAGTGCTAGTGCATGCGAATTATTTACGTACTAGCTGTACCTTGGCGTAACATACGCCGGTCTAGCTGGTTCCCGCAAGCGCGAACGAAATATTTAACTAATCAGCATGAATTAAAAAGGGCCGCCGATGCCCCCCCCCTAAAAAAAAAACAAAAAAAACCCTGTACCTACATCCCCCAGTGTGTGGTGAGATTGTGTGGTCTGAATCCCTCCTCCCCATTCCTGTAGTTCCCTCTCCCTTGGAACACCAGGTGTTCCCCGCATGCATGAGCAAAATAGTTTACTGGGAAGCATGAACTGAAATAGCGCCGAACCCTCCCCCTTCTTGGCCCATTCCCCTCCCCATATTTCCCATTGTCGTCAGATACCCACCTGCTGCGCCCTTTCGCGTTCCCTGCCCTCCTCTTCCGTGTATTCAGCCACTGAGTGGTTGAAATGCCTGGCTCCCACCCGTGCTCCTCCTCCCTTGGAATCCCTAGTGTTTAGTTTTCCGAAGGAAGTCAATAACTTTTTCAGTGGAGGGCAACGCACTTTTTCAAGTCGGCTCAAATAGTCAGCATTATTGAAGCAATCTTGTGTTTGTTTCTAATTATTAGAGCGCATATCCGTTCTCATTGTCGGCCGCTCGCACTTTTTCTTTGCTACCGTGGCAAGAATGAGCCCGCTCACCCTCTTGCTGATTGTTGAAGCTTCGTTTGTTTAATCCTGATCCCTAACAATCCTTTTAGCTCCTGAGCTAAGTCTGCTCCTAAGCGAAATAAATATATAGATAGGGTTGCGTAGGAGAATTTGTAACCGAGATGCCCTACTGAAACGTCTTAGATTCATTCCTATTAGTTCCGTCAAAGTTTATAGAGGGCGCCACGAGTTTTATGTGGACATTTCTACTCAGTTTTCAGCCTAAAATTAAACTAAACTAAACGAAACCTGCCTGTATTTAATTATTATTTAGCTTAGCTTAGTTGTAATTTAGTTTACTTTAGATTTGGGCTCCGTCACTAATTGGGAACCTTTGGCTATATTGTTTTTGGGGTGACCACATTGCGTACCCATCAAAAAACTGTATCTGGGGGTAAGAATACTTTACTAAACACGCCCGACCACCCATTGCACGTCCTGCATGATTACGATTTAAACCAAAGCTTTTCACAGTAAAAGCCCTAACATGTGTACGTTCCACAATGTTCCGCTAAAAAGGCGACACATTATCTCTGGTTTCATCTTTATGGCTTTGATTCCGGTGAACGGAAGTCTACGGGTTTTTCTCAGGTTGTTTCCCCACCCGTTGTCCGAGGGTTTCCTCTGGGAACTCCGGCTTCCTCCCTCCTGCGGCAAAAAAAACAACTGATACGAAGGTGGTTCCTTCTACTTGCCATCTGCCGCTTGGGCCTTCAACAAGCTCCTGGTGTCAAGAGATGGCAGCACCTATTAAACCTCCGGTACGCGTGCTTCCCTTACGGCCTTTAGGTGGCTTTGAAACTCATCAAAGAAAAGCGATACGAGTGTAGGATTGACGACGTTTAACAGAACTCCTCTCGCAACAATGTTGATTGGCGGAGTGGAGCAAACAAAGCGAGCGCAGCATAGCCTATAAGGCCGCCCGCGCAGCCAGGTTGCTGCAGCCAATGAAAATGATTAGTGCGTGGTTTTACATAAACGGTAAGCATTCTCATTGGCTGCAGCGACCTGGCCGCGCGGCCAAGTCGCTCAGTGCTCTCAGTGCCTAAAGCCTACCCAAACTGCCTGCTCGCGGCTACACGGTGAAGTAGGATGGTGTACCAAGGACGTCAAAATCGGTCCTTAAACGCAATACTAACCATACGATTGCAACCATATTGACCTTGCAGGCACGTAGTAACGCATCACTACGCACGAAATTGTCGTCCGTCTGTTTAGGGCTTAACGGACGACGATTGCAAAATGGTGGATGGTTGGTTGCAGTTTTGTAGTCTGGGTGGAGCCCAAACGAATGGTTGGATTGGAATGAAATTGGTCACATCACTTGAACTTCCCAAAAGAATTGTTGAGGTCGAACTTGGTGTAAATCGATCAATTATTGAGAAAGAAATACCACTTTTTCGAATTTATCGATCTTACACTCACCATAGTAAAACCAAGAAAGTAGTCGAGTGTGTAGCCTTACATTATTCTTCTTTTGTTTGGGACATAAAACATTTTTGAAATTTGGGCTCTGGATTTGATTAATTGTATTAAGTTACGTCAAAAGCATTAAAAAACACTTGGCACAACGTACAAAACGAGATAAAAAAAAACACACACACACTGTCAACTCATCCGGTGCGTTGTGCCAAGTTTATTTTAATGCTTTTGACGTAAATACAATTAATTAAATCGAGAGCCCAAATTTCCAAATTTGTCATGTCCAAATAAAAGAAGAATAATTTAAGGCGATTTATGCACGCACATTTTTATCTGATTCTACTATATTTACATGTATAATGGTTGGAGACAGCAGGAAGGTTTCACGTGGACTAAACAGTATAGCAACACTGCAGTATCTGAACCTTACAGGAAAGTTTATTTGTGTTCTTTTGATGTTTTGACTTCGGATCAGATAAACCTTATTGTAAACGTCAAATGAGTTCGTTTTTGTTTTCTAATTCGTGCTACTTTGGCGTACCATGCAATTTACATTAGCTTGTTTTAATGTTATAAACTCTAAAAATTTCCTCTGCGATGCTGTTCATTTCTCCCCTTTAATCCAATCTGTTCTCATTCTCGTGCCTTTCCATCAACTTTTATCTCATTTTGTTCTGCTCGCTCTTGTCTGTAAAATTTATTTGTTTTATTTCCAAACCCCTTAACCCGTCACATCACTTCACGGAGAACTTGCTACGTTTTAACCTGTTGTGACTGTGTGTCGGTCTAAAGCCCATTGCAGAACAAACCCCCGCCATCAATTAAAACTGCCCGTATGGCGTGTTGGGCCTAATTAATTACAAGTACCGCTGGTGAATGTAACCTGAGGGCCACTAAATGAAAGGTGCTCCTGGGACTACGCCAGACTCGTTGAACAAGTTGGCATGGCGACATGTAATGCAGTCTGAGACACATACCGCTTAACCATCTGTAAAACTCGTATAATTACTCTTTACTGAAAGTGGACAAAAGAGAAAGGAAAGGGGCGACTATGCAGATATGAAACGATATCGTTCACGAATCTTGGGCAGGGCTAACTTCGTTTTTCGAGGAGAAAAATTCAGTTCACCTGGTGCGTTGCAGTGAAGCCGTGCATAGTTCCAATTGACCTGCAGTGATTCTTCAATGGCGTGTATTTGATATACCCACCCGTGATTTGCTTCACTACTCGTTACCAAAGAGAATCCCCGTCGTTAAAGAACAGCGATTTATGTCTATTTATTTCTTCTTTATTGAGTCTTATGAGTGTTATGATTTGTCTTCCTCTCCATTGCCTATGGCCGAGCAAATTTCTTTCGAATGGAGTCCTGGTCACGGTTGTGACCTTAATAACGGGTTCAGTGAGTTATCTTTATGCCAGTGGAGGACGTAGGCATACCGATTAAGGCGCTATGCAAGTGATGTGGGGGCGAGCTGGGTAGCCGGTTCGAATCCGGGTCATGCCAGTCCGACGACACGTAAGTGCATAAAGGTGGCTAATTTTCGCTCTTAGCTTATTTCCAATGTTCCTTAATATTATTTTCAGCGATTTATGTCTGATATACGAAGCAGAAATGTGTACTCTCAACGCTGAAAGTAGGTTTAAGCTACCATTTCTAGTATAGCGTCTGCATTAAAAATGCGTAACTTAACTTGTAAACATCAGCGAACAAAAATCGGAGTTTGTTAGCCAATGTGCGCAAAAAAAGGTACACGGATCACAAACAAAAACGCCAAATGTGTCGTAAAAAGAGGGTTATAAGATTGAAGTGCTAGTGATAAAAATTTATGATTTTTAATTTACATAATGAAATGTATAATTGAGAAAATTGCATCTATTTAAGTGCTGTTGTGCTTGAAGGATAATTTAATTCGTGAATTCGTTTTTGGTCACGAATTAACTTATTCTTAAAGCATGAAAGCTCTTAAACAGATGCAATTTTCTCAATTGTACATTTCGTTATGTAAATTAAATATAAATTTTTATCCGTGTACAATTCATTTTAACAATTAACGTGAAACTTCAATCATATAACATTTTTTTTTACGGCACATTTGACGTTTTTGTTTGTAATTTCTAATTATTGAATTTACAATTATTAAACGTTAAATCACAAATTAAGGGGTCAACGAAGTAGACAGTAAGCATTAAGCACTGGCCTTGAATTTAATGCTAACTCTTAATGCAGGGAAATTTTAACGCAAGGTAAAGAGTATTTTATTGTTATTTTAATTGTTTACATTGATTTCTAGTATGGAGGCTAAGAAACAAGTTGTTTTCTCTCGTTGTAAACTATATGTTTGTGCCCTTCATATCACCACTGTGATAGGCTGAATAGCCTCGAACTCAGTTGGAGCCAGCCTGGGTCTGCTACGGTAGTGCAGTTGGTAGAGCACTAAACAGGATGTGCTGAGTTCACGTCCCAGTCGGGGCTGTAGTCTTTACAGCGTATTTTGAATTCTTCAAAAAATGTAAGCATTGGAAAGAAGTATGTGGAAAAGAGAAGCCTAAAGTGTACAATGTCAACACAACCCGACGTTTCGAGCTGAATTAGCTGTATTATCACGGGGGGCCCCCCCCAACACAATACACTTAAAATTGAATAAAGGTGCGAACAGACAGCCAAACTTCCTAAGTCAAATCAACTCGAACAATTTTTAAAAAAGAAAAATTTTAGAATTTTAAAAAGAGGAAGAAGAGAGTGACCTACTAAACTGCAGTCAAGGTTTTATTCATTTTTCCCTGGTAGTGTGGGTGCCAAATAGTTATTGCTATTATTGTATCGAAATTTAATGACAGAGAACTCTCTGTGGAGTGCTAAGTACTCTTTAAATTCGTTGTCGTTAGGGAGCAGATGATTATGAACGTGTGGGTCGTGTAAAGCGATGCACACAGATTCAAGGTTAAGCCCTGTACGAATATGCGGGATTTGGAAAAGAATCGTAATGTTTGCAGGGCCTTAGCTAGCCCCCTTGGCACCCAAGTCAAGCCCACGAAGCGGCGCCCGCTCCTCACCCCCCTCCACCAACTACCTATTTCAAGAAAATAAATTTACAGGTGTTGTCTTGAGGCGTACATAACTAAATACTGACTCCTAGAATATGATAGAGACCTGTACTAAGTATTTAAAGCCGTCGAAGACAATGAACAAGAACAAATTAAAAAAAACCAAGTGTTTTTTATTGAACTAATGGGATTTCATAATAATTGTGGCTTGTCAACTGATCAAAAAAACAAACTCAAATATAGTGATAAAGAAATGAGAGTAATATATTTCGCTATAACAGTCTGAAAATAAACATTTCAGAATAACTAATTCAACCGGAATCCAAAAACCTTTTTTTTCTCTCCAATTTTCGCATTTTTCTTGGTTTAAGAAGCAAGTAAGTAAGTATACTGAAGTGCCTCTATAAACTTTTTTATTTCAGTTTACGGTTTTCTAATCATTAAAGTAAAAACGAATAATCGGCTCACAAAACATCCGGAAATTGTACAGGGAGCACTAAACCAAGTCCAAGCAACACGTCTCTCTTACAGCGTTGTGAACTTTGATGCAACGCGATCCGTTAAAAAATATATTTGTGCTTTACCACCCACTTCCACGGTTATACAGTTAAGCACAAATTCGACGTGGCGCCCCCCAAGCAGACGGCGCCCTAGGCGAGCGCCTTGCTCGCGTTACCCTTCCTACGGCCTGAATGTTTGAAATGTTAGGTTTGTGGTCCGTTTTTTTTTTTAATGCTGGACTAATGAGTTGTTGTCACGCAGTTTGAAATTCGAAGTTTGAGGGATCTTAATCGTTCTGTTAAGCCCTAACCAGACTGGCTGCTCGCGGCTGCACGGCTACGCAAGATGGTGTATCAAAGACGTCAATATTAGCCCTTAACGTTAACACCACCGTACGATTGCAGCAATATTGACCTTGTCCGTACGTAGTAACGCATCACTTCGCACGAACTTTGCTTCTGTCTGGAGAGGGCTCTAGGCTTTGTTCACTGTGGCCAATATAGGTGACGCCCCATGCTTTATTTTACAAGAAATTTGGCGTATGGTAATGAGCTGATTCGAGTCAGCTCGAAACTTCGGTTGTGTTGACATTGAACACTTTGGCATTGTGCACAAAAGCTTCTCTTTTCCACATATCTTGAATTCTCACAAGGCTAGTCACGCTTCGTCAACTGAATTACAAACGATTTATTTTCCAGTTGGTTTAGTTTTTGGGGTGATACACGCTGGTACCCCTTAAGGCCGACTCAGAAGGGGCGATGAAGGGTTACCCGTTGCGCCGAAGTCTGTCTTGGCGTTTGCTGATTTAGGGTCCCTCTGTGGGAAAGACCATTACCGATTTTCTTTTTTTGCTATTCCATTTCCGAAAATTGTTCTGTCCACTCCCTTTAACTGGCGGTTGGAGACCTAGCACGCAGATCATAAATAACTGGGTGACCTCTGAGGTTAACCAACCAGCGTTGCAGACTTCGGACATGTGACGTGACTCGGGACTTTGCGCACCATTTCTTCGTGGCATCCAACCAACCAGCCAAAAATAACTTATAAAATTTTAAATTTTAAAGAGAATTCTATTCTAAATTTCAGTGAAATTTCTGATGAGATTTTCTTGCAGATTTTTTTCCGCGTCAACGATTCCGAACCTTTTTCAAGACAACAACAACAAGGGTCGCGCCAATGCGGTTACTGGCGTTAACTGTTTTCTTAAGGGGTGTTCACGCCCTTCCAGGGTATTTCACAAGGTACCTCAGAGGTAGATCAAAGGACATGACATCCGAAGGATCCGTGTTCGATTCCCGACCTCACGATCGTTCATGATTTTGTTGGAGCGAAGTGAGACCGAACGCCAAGTGGAGCTCCGTTTATGAATACCCATGAATGCAATCTTTGTAATCGCATTATGCAATAACCACTGAATCAATTTAAAACAAATTTTGCACATTGATAGCGGTCCACCCAGAAGTGGTTTATAGAAAAAAAATAGGACATGTTGTGGAGGAACAACGCCATCCAGAGAGGCGCTATACGAAAGGAAATGGGCAAAGAAACAAGCTTCGATGAGCCACAATGCTGTCTCCTATGCACTCGCAAACATCTGCCTGGGTCCAGTGTATTGTTTCAACATTAATTTTTTTTTTAATAAATGTTTATGCAACTTTAATTTATTATGTGATTAATAATCGCTTCGCTCCATTTTGTGGAAAGTATGACTGATGACCTAGTTTATTCCTATCCGCCCAAAACCAATACTGGTATAAGAGCAACCGCCAAGTTTTCAAAAAGGGTCGGCCTTTCAAAGTAGTGATATCATTCATCCAGAGAAAGGCCGCCAAGGTTGATCCTATTAGCCAAGTTAATCGCACCTACTAATAGTTCTTAAGTTAAATGAAAACTAGAAGATTGCTTCTAGCGGTAGCAATCTTCACGTTTTCATTTAACGTCCAAAGTATTATTCCGTTAATAATAATAAGGCCGTTGGCGGCCTTTCCCTGGTTGAATGATATCACTACTTTGAAAGGCCGACCCTTTTTGAAAACTTGGTGGTTGCTCTCATACCAGTTTTGGTGTTGGGTGGATATCACAACTTTCATAGGCCTGTGAGTACAAAGAATTCCACTGTCTAATAGTCATAGTCTAATAGTCTATAAATTTTTTAATTCATAATTTTTACGTTTGCCATTGCCCAGTTAGCCGTTACACCAGCCAAATGGACATGGTTTGGCTTATTGTATGCCCATGTTTCACATGCTTAAGTATATTTAACCCGATTTTTGGAGCGCACTGGCTAACAAACGCTGATTTTCGTTCGCTTCGCTCACTCAATCAGCGCATCCCCCTTCACTTGGCCCTCCCGAGGTTAATGTTAATCATTCAATAATGAACACGTACTACAAACTCACCGAATGGTAAATGTTCATACAGTTCTAATATTCTGGTGGCAGACGAAGATTACTAAAACTAATCAACTCACCAGCTGTTTAAAATTACTCGCCACTTACACTAGACTGCAAGAACAGTAAGTCTACATAAAATAAAATATCCTAGTTTATTCCTATGGCTGCATACTTGTAGCGGCACGTGTTGTCCGCAAGCTGGTTCTTTCGGTTTCTTCATTTGTTGAACTTTTTCAAGAAATATGTCGTATTCTGTAGAACCCGTTACCCGTCGTGCCACAGTTTACATACTGTTCTAACCCGTACTGGAGATGCCAGATTGCCATAAGGGTGATTAACGTGCTGGAGATCGCAGTATAATTCACGAAAGTATGCAACGTTTGCTCCTACCCTAACTACCCTTCCCATTGTATAAGACCGAAAAACAGGGTTGACATTCTACCTGGAAAACCGGGAAAATTCAGGGAATTTATCAAGTCTGGGAAATTCAGGGAAAAATCAGGGAATTTATTAAGTCTAGAAAATTCAGGAAAAAATCAGGGAATTTATCAAGTCTGGCAAATTCAGGGAAAAATCAGGGAATTTATCAAGTCTGGAAAATTCAGGGGGAAATCAGGGAATTTAAAAAGTCTGGGAAATTCAGGGAATAATCAGGGAATTTATCAAGTCTGGGAAATTCAGGGAAAAATCAGGGAATTTATCAAGTCTGGGAAAATTGGAATTTATCAAGTCTGGGAAATTCAGGAAAAAATCAGGGAATTTATCAAGTCAGGGAAATTCAGGGAATATGATAAACATACACAGAAAGCCAGGGAATTTCAACATTTTCCGAAAAGTCTTTTTATCTTCAAAGAATGGCTAATTCGGATTTCGCTTTTTACTTTGTAAAACTTTCACTTTATTTCAGTAAAACTCCATATCCTTTTTGTTTCACTTCCGCTGATAATATGTTACGTGTTAAGCGCGTTTCTAGTTTTATCCAGATTATGGCTTCCTATACTGTTTACGAATACCAGTTATGGCAATACAATTTTTGATTTAGCAAAACAATGTGATGCAATTATGGCGATTTTAGTGAAATGTGAAAAAAAACGTTTTCAGTCCTGTACTGCACTTTCCTTCGACGAAAAAAAAAATCAGGAAAAAATGTCAGTATTGGTCTGGAAAGCCGGGAAAAATAAGAGAATTTCTTTATGAAGTTTTGCGCGCCACCCTGAAAAAGACAGGGAAAAGGGGAGAGGAGGAAGGAAAAGTGAGAATCTTTCAGTATACCTCAGTGAAACAGTCTCCCTCTTTTCATCACTCTACCCCGCGATTAGTTTTTAACGTTTTTTAACGACGCACGCAGACACGAGTAATTAGATCACTCATCATTTTCAAAAGTAAAAACGGTAACGAAATATGAGTTAGGATATAGCAACACTGTGGCCTGTATGTGAAACCTTGAAGAATTCGTAGTCCTTTCTTGTTTTGACTTTGGGTTCGGTTAAACCGACAATTATAATTTATGCAATTAACAAACTCTTGTAGAGCAGAAAAGCTTCATGAGGCATATACCATACCACACAACGAAAAGCTTCATGTGGCATATACCATACCACACAACGAAAAGCT
>JAHWFP010014057.1:105078-117843 GCA_023313725.1 Lithobius niger
AAAATAAAATAATTCTAGGTTTATTGATTAATATGAAGCTATGTCTTAAGCAACCAGCAAATGCAGTAAAGCAGGGAAGCCTCACGCAGCCCCTGCGTATGAATACAGAAACGTAACGAAGACCGGGCTCCAAGGTTGGTCAGTCGCTACCTTTAGTGAGCCGCCTTTTTATCATTAACAATCAATTTTCGGTTTCGACTATGGAAAGCGAGCTACGAAGCAACGAAACTCAACTAACGGCTAACTTCATTACAATTTCACTTTTAGAAATCGCGTAAATTTTAGCGGGACACGCGTGGACAAAAATAGAAATGCAATTCTAATGATAAAGAAGATAATTTAGACGAACTGTTTCGTGTTCTGTGGCCGTGAAGCGACTAAGACTTGGTGAAAATACGTCGCCACCATCTTAGATTTGTGCGGAAGTAGTTGGAGCAAGGCCAGCTGAGATAGTAGCTGCGCTCCACTCCAGGCCGGTCAGCTTGCTTCTGTTTAGTGACATACACGCTAGGAGTCGTCCAGTACCGTACGGATTGCGAACCCAAAGGAATTTGTATCTGGACTAATTGAATGCGTGAAAAGCCCACAATAGGTGCCAGATCTCGCAATTTGATCGTTACCTTTACGTGTTCAAAGTTTAAAGCATAAAGTTTGTTCAGAAACCAATCCTCATGCCGTACGGTACTGGACGATCCTGGCCTATCTGTCACTAACTAATACCGGAAGAACACAGAGCTGACGGGCCTGGAACGTGGAGCGAGGAACGCAGCTACTATCTCAGCGGGCCTTGAGTTGGAGACAACAGTTTGTGGCCAGATGGCGCACCACGTTTTTGATTGCGAGTACTCTGGACACTACACTACCGTGGCTAGATTTCGGAGCGAGTGAATAGGGCTTGATGATAGTTTTATCAAGCAAACTTCACTTTGGAAGAACGAAGTTGGTACAGGCATAATAAACTTTGCATGAACAAACTATGACGTCATGAATTGAACAATGTCATGAGGGCCAAAAAAAAAAATTGACGTTATTTTTGTAGGTTTTTCGCGTATTTGTCATAAAATCAAGTTGCAGCGACAAAAATAGGCCAAACGGAAGTGCAATTTAATTAACTCTCATTTGGTCCTACTCCCATCTTTGTAGGTGCCTTGGTTCAAGAGGAGTAGCGGTACACGCACGCTGGTCATACGTTTTTAACGATGTGGATGTTTTCATGGAAATTTCATGGAATGGGCGTTAGGGCCCGTTTACGCGACGACTCGTCTTCGCGGCTATTATTTAATCGCGACAACAAAGGTATCGTAGCTGTGGAAACATCACCACATGGATGAGCTAAAATCCTACTTGGTTTGAGCAAATTCCTCCAGTCTTAGGGCACGTTTATGCAACCACTCGCTTTTGCATTCTCGCAGCTAGAAGCTAGAAATCAACTCAAATTCCAACATGGCGGCGGTTTTACGTCTGCCGCCTCGCAACGAAAACAGCAAATAACGTGAGTTCAGAAGCGTTTGGGAAAATTGTTTCGTCATGAGGAAATCTTTATATTATTGGCACGGATTATAAGACCTCAAATATTTACTCAAATGATGTCGGATTTAGCTAATCCAGATAGCGTTGTTACCATGGCAACGACAACTTTGCCATTGTGATTAAATTCTCGCTGCGAGAATGTAAAAGCGAGTTATTGCGTAAACCCGCCCTTATAATGCCTTATAATTCGTGACAGCTAGATACAAAATAATTCCTCCTAACGAAACAATTATTTTCCCAATTGCTGCTAAAGTAACATTAATGACTGTTTTCGTTACGAGCTGTCAGAGCTAAAGTTGTCGCCATGTTGGAATTTCAGATGGTTTCTAGCCTCTAGCTGCGAGATTGCAAAGGCAAGTCATTGCGTAAACTCGCCCTTATACGTTCTAGCAGAGAAACTATACTATAAGTATAGAACAGTGACATTTGCCGCCATATTGGCACTAGTATGGGTTTTGGAGGGCATAACTACAAGGTGCACTACATAAAAATGGAGGGAAAAACAACGGAAGAGCGGATTTCTTTAGGCTTAAAATAACGTTGTTTTCTCCAACAACAAAAATCGCGCGTTATAGGTCTAAGAAATCACTCTTCACAGCATCGGCTTCAGTATGACGCCCTTCTGTTTCCCTGTGCAGTGCCCCTTGCAGTTAACCCGTTAAGGCTCCAGCATTAATACTACGTCGTGTCACTGTTCTACACTATAATTATACTGTAGAATTTCTGATTCTAGCAAGTGAGTGAGTGAGCGTACGTACAATATTGTTACGCGAATGGGTAGGGGAAAGTCTCTCACGGTTTCGATTAAACTTTAAAACGGTTTTACTTTTAATATTTCCGCTGTCTATCATTTCAGCGGAAATGTAAAATATTAATGCCTAAAACGGTAAATCTTTCAGCAGCGACTTTCCACCGTGTTAGGCTGCAGTACTATGTACACACTCTAATTTTAAACAGTAAAATATTAACATTAATAATAAGTTAGTTTGTTACATATTTGCATGGTGTGGAAATGACCACCTGGGCTGCTAATTACCAACCAACATTAAAAAGGGATGAGAGTTATAATATGCGGAACGGTGCCGAAAGAACCCGTATAAAGAGGGGGGGGGGGGGGAAAAACCCACCTCCATGGGGGGGTGGGCTGAAAAAAAAACATTAAAATCTTTGCATAAATTTTGAAAGGTTACAGTTCCGCTGGGAAAGCTCAAATGTTTCAAGGTTTTGAGCGCGCACACCCGGTTCTCAAAGTAAACCTTGCGATAGTTTCTATTTGCCCCGTTTTTAGAGCAAATTAAATTTGTTGTT
Source organism: Lithobius niger (assembly GCA_023313725.1). Lineage (NCBI taxonomy): Eukaryota > Metazoa > Arthropoda > Chilopoda > Lithobiomorpha > Lithobiidae > Lithobius > Lithobius niger. The sequence goes on from JAHWFP010014057.1 coordinate 107,917, forward strand.
CAACATAAATTTAATCAATCAAGATATCTCACATAACACTCGTGAACAAGTGTTCACTGTAAGATTCCCGTCACTTTATATGGGCAAACAGCTATTATACCACGCGCCATGGCTGTTTGCTGTGACGTGCATATCACGTGACTGGGCTAGTCCAATCAGACGGCCAAACAGCCGTTGTTCTCGTTCGTCATTGGCTAACTGATGGTGACGTCACGGCAAACAGCCATTGCGCATGGTTTAGACCAGAATTAAAAACGTCAACCGCGTGAAGAGAGGCCTGCACAGTGCACATTATGAGCCGCTGGATGATATAGCGAGTATAAATAGAATATTCTTGCTAAATAGAATTTACCTGTACCCACGCAAATCACTAGCTATCACAGATGCACTGTTTATGGTCGAATATTTCCATACAGACACAATTCTGTATATTTCGTTGTGTTGGTGAGACAACAGTTAGCGACCGGGACGATCCGACTCTGGAGACAGCGACATAGGCTAGTCAATTTACATGTATACCTAGAAGTTGCTGTTTCTGACCCAGAAAGACATGCTCAACAACATACTAAAAGTCTAGAAAACTCTAATTGGCGGAAGAGGTCTAAAATAGCCGCCATCTTGGAAAAATGGCTTCCGGTTGTTGTTTTTCGCATATATCTCGTTACTCGTCACTCACTCCTACGACAAAATTGATTCTGAACAAAATTAAAATGCACAAAACTTCCTACAAAACAGGTTCTTTTTACTTTTTTCTCTTGGAACAACGGTTTGGTTGATATGAAGCATTTGAACTGTTATCATCGCACAAAACAAGGCTTTGTTGTTACTACATAAAATAAATTAATCTTAAAACATAATATTGCACACAATAATGTTAATGTTATGGTATTATCACACATAATACTGTTCCGGACATCTTTAGCTCGATGTTTGTTCTCATTTGACGGAAAGGAACTTTGTTTTACTGATTGGTTTCAATCAGTAACAGTTATCGATGTAACATGCAACTGTCCCCTGCCCCCTGTCTGCCTTCTGATGCCTGTATCTGCATCATCATGGCATACAACTGTCCCATGCATCTGCATTTTTTATTTCGTCTACAATTATAATAACAGTTGAAAACGAGTATGAAACAAAAATGTTGGAGTCGTGCCTGAAGCCATGTTAGCGTAATGAAGTTAGGGTTTAAACCACGCGCCAAGCCTGTTTCCCGTGACGCGCGCATCACATGACTGGACTAGCTCACTCAGACGGCCAAAGATGCACTCGTCCGTCAGTGGTTAGCTAATGATGACATCATGTCAAACAGCCGTGGCTCGTGGTGTAGGTTGCAAACAACGGAATGAACTGCAAACGTCAGTCAGTTTCAGCACCGAGGCGCCAAAATAACGCCGCTTGATGGCAGGAAAACGAAACACACAACCAAAAACGCTGCTAGGCCAAAACGAAAACCGCATGACTCACCTCACCGATTCACTAAGAGAAATAAATATATAGATACTTTTTTTTTTTTTACTCTTTATCCGCGTAGCATGAATTGCGCACTGCTAGCCCTGTGCATCAACTTAACCGATGAAGGTATACCTGAGGTGAGACGGAAGGTTTGGTAGGTGACGTCATCGCTTGACGCCAATCGTCGAATATCTAAAATTAACAGTTTCCGAAGTCTGTCAACAGAGGGTGGTGCCCAGAACACATTTCCTTGCTAAGAATATGCTTGGACGTTGTGCTTGTCATGTTACATCCATCGATCAAGGTGTGTAGACAGCAGTCTATGACGTTTGACTAAAGAGTGTAGCCATGAAAACTAGACATTTCTTTCAAATCACTGCAGTCAAATGGCAGAACAATACCACGTACAGAAGGACCAGAATGCAAGTGTATAAGTGCATCGCAAGCGCGGCCTCAGGGATCCCAAAGTGAATATACACGGTTGAATGGTTAGAGTGGACGCTCAAAGCCAACAGGATGCCATATCGAATCCCTGTGTCACAAGTCAGTTACAGGTTGGTTGCGCGTCAGGTTATCCTGCAATAAAGTGGGTGCAAGCTCCAACCCGGAAGTGCCTAGCAGGCTCTCATCGCCTACGCAACAACGTGGTTGGCAGTCAGGTTTGCTTCAACCTCTGCACTCTGCAGCTATTATAAATGAATGTTGGATGGGCAAGGTGTAGAACCCGCTTTCCCTTTGTGGAGATATTGCGGGATAACAATAACCCTTCAAAAGCTCTCGTCATTGAACGAAGCAAGCAGTCTGCATTAAACACTGGCCTTGAGAGGAATCACGATACACTAATCTGAGAAAGAACGAAAAGACAACTGCCCCGACTGGGACTCTAACCCAGGACTTCCCGTTTACTAGCCGGATGCTTGCTTCGTTTACCCTTTACCTTGTTTTTTATTTTCTCTTCATTGAGTTTGTTTAACTCTTCATTAATGAATGTTCGTTTCAGCTATAGCTTATGGGGGCCGGTCCGGGATTTTCATTCTGGGAGCTCTCGCACCGGACAAATTAAAACTATTACTCCAAATGTCGTATGTAGACGTGAATGTGGGAATATATGAAGGAGATTTCTTGAAGAAACAATTTTCTTGTTCCTCTGAATGTTCCTTGTTGATGGTTTCGTGACGGACGAGTCGGCAGAACATAAACCGATTCGGTGTGGAGATTTCAATCTAATTCTGACTTCTAGCTGTGAAAATATGTTGCAAGATCTATGCGTAAGTAATAGTTAAACCACCCCTGGCGAACTGTATCGGATTCATCAGCCAATAGGCGATATCCCGCACATGGCGCAAGGTCAGCTGAGAGAGAAGCTGTCGATTTCGTTTCTCAGATACAGGCCGGTTGAGAACAACATGCACTAGAATCTTCCTGACACGGAATTTAACATTTTTCGTGTTCCCAGTTTTAATCCGAAGTGTGCGTCACAAAATATTCTTCAGCAGCAGTGTAAGTCAGTTTTTCCCCATTAGTTTTTAATAGATACCCGGCCAGCGTTAATAAGAGTAGGCAAAAATGGCTTCTGCCAGAGAGAAGGGGTCTTCGTTGTTTATACAGGGGCCCCTTCTTCTCGCCGTGTGGATTACGCTTTGTACGGTGATAACTTATAACGAGACAAGCTAAGTCTTTTTAGGGAGTCGTAATGATGTTAAAAAAAATAAAGAAAAAAAATAATATTAAAACGTATTGGATGCCAGTGCTGCGTGTTTCGTAACTGAGTCGCGTTCACAACCGTTTTATGAAGTCGAGACACTCTTGACATTCTTTCCAGATCGTTTTGCCCCCCCCCCCCCCCCCCAACAGACTTCATTTCTCGTGTGGAACGTAAACTTCAAACATTCGAGGAATTTATTTTAATTTGTCAAGTCAAGTTGGTTTTGATCTTGACGATTTCATGCACTCAAGTACTGGAAAATTTGCAGAAAATAACGAAGTAAAATTGCAAGAAAATTAAAATTGTGTTTGCAGTTCTCATAATAAATATTTATGCAGCTCTTATAGTTTTTTTCTTACGGTGATGAGCTTCGTTGAATTTAACGTCATATTAAAGCAAGCTAATGGTGATATAAGGTAACTGGTTGCCAAATTCTGTACTTTCGGGAAAATCGGACTTCCGATCTGGGAAAAAAAGAAGTCCATATAGTAAAAGGGAAGAGGCAAACCCAGAGATTCCAACTAGCAAACATCCGGTTATAATGGTAGGGCTGGCTAAGAGGTTGTCCAGAAAAGGCAAAAATATATGCTATAGCTGCTGAAAGAACCAGATAGCCTCGCCTCTCACACTTCCTAGACCAGAAACTTTGTCGGGGATTATGTTGTGGATCCTTACTCATTCCTGGAATGTGTTAACTGAACAAACGAATTCACCGCTCAGGAAACTACCATTAGGGCTCTTATCCCCATGGAACTCACAGCTGTGAAGGGGGTACACAAATAAAAAGGAGTTCCCTCGTACGAAACATGCTTATTATTTGAACCCTAATTCCAGGGAACAAGTATTGTTTTTAACATGCAGACGTTTTCTTGTTCAGAGAGAAAATGAGTTCAGAGAGATAGCAAGTTCAGGAACGGCTGAGATTTTTGTGCTGAGATTAAGTGACGTCACGCAGCCCTTCATTTAGGTGATAGTTGCGCATAGATTTGATGTGATTTTATTGAGTCTTAAGTGCCCCGCAATGCCATACACTCAAGACTAACCTGCTTAAACCTATCTTTAACCCACACCAAAGAATGACTACAGTGCTGTGATGTTTCCTGCCACGGCCGCTGTGAAGCACAGGAGTGTGGTTTGCCTGTTGCAACGTACAGCAGGTTTACGTAAACAGAAATCCACACAAAAATGTAACGATGGAAGATACTTAAACGATCAACTTCTGACTAACTGCTCAGCTATCGTGAACACTCTTAAATTATCAGAGACATTTTATTCTTTGGATTATTGAGGCGGAGCTTCGTTTATGAATCTACTCCAATGCAACCATTGTAATCGAATCACAAAATAACCACTACGTCATTTAACACCAGATTTTGTAGATTGATCTAGACACACGCTAGTGTGTCGCCGCAAAGTAACAGTCGATCATCCCATTGTAGACATCCGAGTGTTAAAAAAATTGATTATTAATGATAAAAAGGCGGCTGTTGGAGTTGTTGTTGTGCTGCTGTATTCCTAGTGGATTTGGAGCGCATGGCATTTGGCTAGGGCCTCAATAAAGCAAACTGGACCTGACCTCACTAGCAGACATGTGTCTGTTAACTGTAAGCAACTAAAAGCATATTTTGGCATGTTGAGGATAAATCCCAATGCGACAGAAATCTTTCAAATTGTGGTAAATGTAAGGGAAAGGTGCAGGGGTAAAAAAAATAAAAGTTGAAAGTGAGTGTCCACCATTCACAGAGAGAGAGATGTCTCAACGTTGTTTATGTTACTGACTAGCTAGCTAGTAACTAGTAACTAGTAACTAGCTAGTAACGCTGGCCCCATGTTAAATCCCATAGACTCATTGCTCATGGTTAGCGCAAAATTGAGAAGGCCTACGAAGCTGAACTTTTGCTCACGGATGCATGGTGATCTGAGCATGGTCCTTTTGTTGGTTTGGGGGTTGTAGGGGTCAGGACAATGCGTAGAAGGGTTTTGAAATTCGCCACCAGCTAATTTAAATTTCGTTTCTTTTCCAAGTTTCAACCAAAGATTTCAAGCAACAATGGCTTAAACAATCAAGACTGGTTCTTAGATTTATGGTAAAATCCTGGATGACGTAAAAACTGAACTGTAATGAAGGACAAAATAATGAAACATTAACGTTGCCAATTCCAATTCCGATTGCTTTATTGGGACCTCGGCCCTAGGCCACACGCCCACCCTAAGATTTAGTACAACGATACAGTGAATGCCGTGGATTGCGTAAGAATAAAGGATGCACGTTAGATGATGGTTACGCAACAATACGAGCATACACGCGCTAATAGGGTTTTTGTTAATAACCCAAAAATAAAATGCTTCGCGTTCTGCTGTCTTAGTAACAGCGACCTTCGGGGGTTTCTGCAAGACTAAATGCGAACGATCTCTTGAAAAATTAGGGGAAGGTGCATGGATAAACAAAACAACTCAAGGGGATGCGCTGATTGAGTGAGCGAAGCGAACGAAATCAGCGATTGTTAGCCAGTGTGTGCAAAAATGGGAATGAAGCAACTTAAGCATGTGAAGAATGGTCATACAATAAACTAAGCCGTGTCAATTTGGCTAATCTAACGGCTAATTGGCAATGGAAAATTTGAAAAATATAAATGTGAAAATTTATAGAAATAAAATTCCTTTAGAAAAAAAGTACAGATGAAGATAATTCGATGTAACCTTACGTACGTCCACAGTTCTATGAAAGTTGTGATATCCATCCAAAAACAAAACTGGTATAAAAACCTGCCAAGTTTCGAAAAAGGATCGGCATTTGAAGGTAGTGATATCATTCCACCAGGGAAAGGCCACCAAGGTCAATCCTATTAGCCAAGTTAATCGCACCAAATAATACTTTGGACGTTAAATGAAATCTTGAAGATTGCTACAGCGAGTAGCAATTTCAAGTTTTCATTTAACTATCGAACTATAATGTCGGTGCGATTAACTTGGCTAATAGGATTGACGTTGGCGGCCTTTCCCTAATTGAATGATATCACTACCTTCAAAGGCCGATCGATTTTGGAAACTTGGGTTTTTATACCAGTTTTGGTGTTGGGTCGATATCGTTATACCCAGAAGTAGTTGTAACAAAGAAAATTTAAATTCTGACATGTTTGTTGTTGAGGAATAATAAGCAGAATCTTCGTAAAACCCTTGGCTTCTGTAACGCAACAGGTTGATTTGAGTCTCTTGTTTATTAATTCGTGACAGCCACAGTGTTGGCTTGCTTGCTCCCCTCGGGTTCCTCATCAGCCATGTAAGTGCGAGGAGATAAGAATTGTTGGACTGAGCATTCATTGTATTGTGGTCTGTTTTCTGACGGATGTCCTTGGTGCTGGTGTTCCGAGCTGCCTTTTAGAGCTTTCTTCGCCCGAATCGGTGTTTAGGTGGTTTACTCTCTCTTCACCACTATGCAGCGTCGCGGGCCAGACTAAGGGCAGTGGTGGCATATGTAAAGAAGCTGGGTGTTCGTGTTTGAGTTTCCTGCTCCGTCTTCCACTTCCTGTGTTTCTGTTTTCTACTTTCCGCTCCCCTGGTGGTTGATGTGACCCCTAGTTGGTTCGGTTGCAGTTTGCTTTTGCGTTTGCTTTGCATTACTGTTTAGGTTAAGTTTAGCTGATGTAGCAGGACGCATGGCTACGGGCCAAGGCCCTATTAAACGCATTCATTCATTGTATTGACGGCATGTAGTGCGTTTCCTTGTTTAGCCGTAAGTTAGCATGTAAGTAAAGGGCAGAGTGTACGGCGTTAAAGGCCGAGTAGACTCTCATAATAAAACTAACTAAACTTAAACTAACTAAACTGACAAAAATGCACGTGCAGGTGGCGTGAGCTGCTCTCCTACTGGCTCACCAGTAGTTTCCGAAGTGCGAAAATCTGCCGTATCGTCATTAAATACAAAGATGGGTGTCACGCGCGCTCAAATTTTTGCCAGCATTAATTCTCAACTGTACCCGGAATTTGATGCTTGCCAACAAAAATTCTTCAAATTTGCGGGTGCTTTGTGTGCTGATAAACCGGAGTCGGCCCATCGCACCGCCGTCAACGCCATCCAGCGTCGCGCTACGTAAGCACATGGACAAAGGTAAAGATGCGATGACGCAACCGAAACGATGAGCCACAACGCTGTCTCCTAGGCAACACGGGTTGTTCGTAATCGCTTCCCTCCATTTTGTAGACAGTGTAATTGATGACACCCTAGTTAAAGGGATATACCTCTCAGCGCCATTTTTCTCGATCCACCACATCAAGTACGGCCCCAAAGGTCTATTTACTTACCGTTACCGGTCTATTTTTACCTGGGTAAAAATCCGTTTTAAAATGTGGCGTCTACGAGATTTTCTGTTAAATGGTTGTTAGCTTTATTTACTGCGTTCCGCAGTACATGATCCTTTGCGCGCTTACAATAATCATGACGTTTCATCTCTATGTGTGCATGTACTAATTTTTTTATTAATTACCATGAAATCAAAAATCTAAAAGACTAATGCGGTAAATATTAAAATTCATTATTCCAATAGTTCGTCGAAGCAAAATTATAAGGCACTAGCCTAGAAAATTATAAATTGTGATGTTAAAATATGAGAATCATTCCGGATTGTGACGACACAATCTTTAAGTGGATGCTGTTTCGTGTACTATTCCCAAAGCCAACCGAGGCAGCAGCTACCACCCCAGCCGGCCTTAGCGCTGGTAAATGCGTGGATGACGATCTGCGCGTGGCTGTTATAAGGCAAGGGGAATGTTATAAGGCAGGCCGGGTGTACCTTTAAACAATAAATTAAAATAAACCACGTTTGTCTCTTCTTTTACTAGACATATTTTTCCTTAAAAAGGTTAGTAAGGCACATCACAGAATTCGGTCGTTTCATTCACACGGACATCAGTTTGCTTTGGATGACGTGAAAGGTAGATTCCTCCCAGCGCCATTTTTCTCAATCCTCCACGTCAAGTACGGCCCCAAAGGTCCATTTACTTCCCGTTAGCCAATCTCTTGCTAAAAATCCGTTTTAAAATGTGGGGTCTAGGAGATCTTCTGTTGAATATTAGGAACTAATTTAATAGCATCCTGCGATTAAATGATCCTTTGCGCGCTTACAGTAACCTTGACGTTTCATCTGTGTGTGCGAATGTACTAATGCATGCACTAATTTTTAATCGTTTCCTAATAATTACCATGAGATCAAAAATCTAATAGCCTAATGCGGTAAAAATTAAAATTATTTATGCCAATAGATCGCCGAAGAAAAGTTATAAGATCCTAGCCTAAAAAATTATAAAGTGCGATGTTAAAAAAAGAAAATCCTTCCGGTTTGCGACGACACAATTTTTGTGTTCATGCTGTTTCTTCTACTACGCCCAACGCCAACTGAGATAGTAGTTGTGTTCCTCGCTGCGAGGAAGGCAGCTACTGTCTCAGTTGGCCTTGTATTACTTCGCCGATTCTCGCGAAACAGTGCGATGGTAATACGCGCGGAAGGCGATCTGCGCGTGGCTGTTATAAGGCAGGCGAAATGTATGTACTTTTAAGTTCAAAGAAAATATTACCGTGGGAAATTTCAGAGCTGCATAAATGCTTACTTTTGAGAGCTGTAAATAAAATTTTAATTTTCTGGAATTTTTCCTTTGCAATTTTTTTCCGCAAGTTATCCAGTATACTTAACCTATAATGCAAGAAGATGCCAGGACCACAACCAACCTAACTTGAAAGAGCGAAACAAAATTTCTCGAGGAGGATGACTGTTTTAAATTACCTGCGCACACCTCGGGGCCTCTTTACCCAACCCTCTCTCTCACAGTAACATTTGGGAGCATGCAGTGATGACGTTTGTTCCTATCCAATAAACAGAACACATATCCAAATCGAATTATCATTGATAAATAAATACTGGTGCAAGCCTATGTCGGTTGCCTTTTGGAATTAAATGTCAGACTGCCTGAGCGGGAACTGAACCATCGACCTACAAGATCAAAGGCCGAAGCCCTATCTCTACCATGTCTTAAACAGGCAGAAAGCCAAATGGGCTGTAAAAGTGATTAAAAAATACAGATGCAAACCTATTTACGTTGCCCTTTGGACTTGAATGTTAGGTTGTCTGAGGGAGAATTGAACCCACGACCTTTGAGCCCAAAGGCCAGAGCCCTACCGCTCAGCCATACTAACACGGCCAAAAGTAAACGTCCATAGGCCGCATTTTACACGCACACTATGCATACAAACAAACACTTCCAATCTGCACTGGAGGGGCGCTTGTTTGCGCGCCACACACCAAGTGAACACAAAATGAACACACTTATAAAGCGTGAAATAAGTCAAACAGAACAGAAAACCAACCTTTATTTGTGTGCCCATTTCTGATCAGTTGGTCCCCTCCATTGAAATTGGAAAATATTTGTTTATACGCGTATGAATGCATATTAAATGTGGCCTATGGACGTTTCCTTTTGGCCGCGTCAGTATGGTTGAGCTGTAGGACTCTGGCCTTTTGTCTTAAAGGTCGTGCGTTCAATTCCCGCACCGGCAGTCTGACATTTAAGCCCAAAAGGGAACTAAAATAGGTTTGTATCCGTATTTCTTGTTCGTATCCATGGCTGCCGCGGTACGAAGATAGGATTCGCTAAACTCTGCCCATGACAAGCAAGATGATTGGTTTACAAAATCTTGATGCAAGGGGGAAAACGATGCCAGATTGGGGGGGAACCGCGGCAGCCATGGATACGAACAAGAAATACGGATACAAACCTAT
>JAHWFP010014057.1:117943-131813 GCA_023313725.1 Lithobius niger
CCCCCCACAGTTACCTGGTCGAGACGTCCAAAGCCCTCGGGACATGCAAAATTAATCATGCAGTTGATTTCCCTAGTCACGTGCAATTACTTTCAGAATTACTCGACTTAACCACGAGTGGAAGCAAGAGAAATTACGAGGGGCCGTAAGAGTGCCCGTCATGTCCTTGGCGCATAGACCTACAGCAACGAATAATTGCATTCAGCTTAAATATTACATGGCTGTCTCACAGACGTCAGTTGTTTAGTTTAAAGTTATTAAGAGGTAACTTAAGTAAAATAAATTTTTTTTTTTAACATCACTGTTGTTTAGTTTCTTGTTCAAAGGGATCAAATGGTTTTGTTGCGAGCGTTAACTGCTTCCGGTCATCTGCCTGACCAGTCAACAATGCATGTTTCGTTTGTAACTGATTTGTTAATACTAATCGACAATTAGCATGCACATCGCTGGCCGCCTGCCCTATTTTATTGCTGCCGTCTAACGAATGAACCCGTTCTCTCTTTTTCATTGTTACCGTGCAAAAAAAAAATGAACATGCTCTAACTTTTTCACTTATGCTGTGGAAGTAAGAAGAATATAGCGCGCCCTATCGCATTAATAAACTGCGTTTGGATTGGTAGTCTCAGCGGCTGTTTTCCCTGTATGCCGACCTTCGCCTATGGTTCGGCGCATACGAATAGATTTTTTTAGTGACTGCCTTTTGCCCTTTTTAAGGCGAATTTTACAATTTTTAGAAAACAATAATTTTAGGCTGTAGATTTTTCCTGAATATCAATGCAAGCAACACATTATGGCATTTTCGGGGGGATTTTAAAAGGACACATTCACCCCCAATTTTCGTGTTTGTCACGAAAGTTGCAACATTTACGCAGGTTAGAGTGCAATTGTAGGGGTTTTTAGCAGTGTGGGAGCTGTCCCAATGCCAACCCCACAGTTAAGGGACTTGCTTGAAAATGTGCCGTGGTGCTTGTCAAGGGGTTGCGAGAATTCCAAATTAACCTTAACCGATGGAACAAGGCTGGTAGTCGTGGTTCAGTTGTGGTGTTAGTTTAATGTTAAATATGAGCGATCGTGTCCTCAGGCTCGCCTGAAGTTCAAGGGCGACACTAACCTTGGCTTAGGGCCTTAAATGGAATGTCAACGGCATTAGGCTTACTTGGGAATGTAGCAAAATCGTCACCCACGATGGAAAAGCAAGAAACACAGAAACGTGTTTGCAATGTTGAAGTTTGAACTTAAATTGAAAAACTGTGTGTCACACGCGGGGTCACAGTGGAAAGCCATCTTCGAAGCAAAGCATCTTTAAGGTGTTATTACGTTTTGGGAGATCTGCCTTTTGTACCTGTTTGCCTTTTGGGACATCGGCCTTTTTTTTACTTGTCAGCCTTTTGGGTGTCGATCTGTTGGGTTTTGGTCTTTTGACCCAGCGCTCGTTGAACGTTCATTTGGCAATGCCCTTCGCCATATCTCCGTGGTTCGCAACTAGCTTCTGTAGGTATTGAGAAATTACGGTGCTTAAAGGCGGGTAGCCTGCAGCATCTAGCTCTGTCGATTCTCTTTCACAGCAAGCAAAGGAATGCACAAAGCAATGGTGTTAAACACAACAAACAAGCCACATGCCTCCTTAATTACTACGTTCTCGTGCACCTGGGAGCAAGCTGTAAAGTGTCGCAAATCTTGTTTACTTGCATGTTTGCTGGGGCCAATGGCCAATCTTAGTCTTGTGTGTCTAATCTTTCATAGGTGGACATTATCCATACCTTGTAATTATATTTCCGGTTCCTGCCTCTAGAACCTTCTAGAACTTTCTATTACCCGTAATACCCTGGCCATTTCGCGGTTGTCAGGGGTTACCAAAACGTAATTAAGCAAGGGGGCCAGCATGGAAAAACAGAAAGCCTTCGGGCCAGCCAACTGGCTGGTCCTCCCTTCGACCCCTGCTAGGTTTCCTAGTCAGGGGAATTTTGGCTGTTAGGCCTCTAGTAGGCCCACATTTTTGGTTAGGCTCTTTCCCGCAACCTAAAGTAAGCCTTTTTATTAAGCCTCTTAACCCTAACTTAACCCCAAAGTTCCCCAGCTTCCCTTAGAAGAATTTGTTCATGCAGTCTAATTTTGGTTTAGCTCTCCCACTTTGTTATTTTTCGTCATAAAGGTATTACTGTCACTAGATGGCGCCAGGGCATTTTCTGTTCTCTGTGGCGCCATCTAGTGGCATTAATATCTTAATCTTTACAGCTTGCTTCCATTACACGAGGACGCACCAAATTTTTACTCAATAATTCAGAAGGCATGTGGATTGTTGGTTGCAGTAAAAGATATTTCTTTGTGCATTCCTTTACTCGCTACGAGCAACCGCTAGAAAGAACTCGATAGCGCTTATTGGCGCTAGTTGCTCCAAAAATGTTTCGTTTGATGGCCATCCGCCTTTAAGTTAGACCTGATGCTGAAAAATTTGAATTAGTGTTCGACTGTATTACTTGTATTTTTGTAGGTCAGTGGCTGAGATTTCTTGATTTAGACCCCACCCTCTCATTTCCCTGCCGTAGTTAATTTGGTAACTTGCCAGAAAATCTGAACCTTGCATCAGAGTCGCTGAACATCAGACACGCAAGATTTTTGTCTCCTTTCATTTTTTCCCCTCAATCTTTCTTCAGTTTTCTTTTTTCTTCGAGTGTGTACAATCGATATTTAGTGTATCGCTAAAGCCAAGTGACAGTGGCGAGATTGGTTCTCCGTGGGAAGTGATGGGTTAGGGGTCAGTGACGAGGAGTGGATCAGGGCTTGTTTACACTTTTGAGCCATTGGCTGTGGAGTGAGGGAGCCCGTGATGGGTTGGAGGGTGGGGGTCACTGATCTGAATTTAGATGGTGACACTGTGCGTCGAATCGATGCATTTAAACTGACCGTGTGAAAAATAAAATAGGATAGGATAAGATGCGATAGGGTATGAAGAGTTGGATAGCGTTAGGAAAGTTTGGGAATTTGGGAGTTTGGGACGAGGTTATATATAATATCGTACATATAACGTGATAGCGAGGGCATTATCAGTGTTGCCACAGTCAATACAATTGTACTGAATTCAGTACGTTTTATAAATTTTCAGTACGTCAGTAATCCTTTTTATTTTTCAGTACGTTTCACCAGTTTGGCAGTTCGAAAATTCTATTTTCAGTACTTTTTTCCCAGCACCACAAAAAGGAATGCAGCGCTGCGGGTGGCGATCAAATTATCGTTGCTATACTGCTATAAGAGCATACATCTTTATAGAAACCTTGACTTCGCCTGTTCAGCCTGACACAACCACTGATCTTTACAATGACGTCCTCAAACTTGCCCTTCAACTTCATACCTTTTAACTTAAAAAAAAAACCCTAACTTTATCACAGACCACAGTCATTGAAAAACAAACAAGTTACTTACTAAAGAAAAAAAGAAAAAAACCTTCCTTGGCCAATATATATCTTTATTTTGCGAGCTCCTACTTTAGGAAAGTTTCATTACTATTGCAAGACCTGCTGAGTGGCACTTTAATAACTGACGCCACCTATGAAACCACACATAGGGAGCCACCAATTAGTAATTAATAATTTATTTCAATTAAAACATTTTTTTATGCATTATTGGACATGCAGTACGATTTTCATTAATTCAGTACGTTTTTCGGTAAAATGTCGGTACGTTTTTAAAACCCGTTGTGGCAACACTGGGCATTATAGTTTTGCCGCCGATCGCACCAGCGTGACGGTCACTGGCTGTCACAAGTGAACATTTATTCGTCTATGAGGCCTACTTTGGATGTACAAGGTTGCAGGATTGTTAGTAAGAAGTTGCTAAAGCTCACTGGGGAAACAAATTTGCAGAAAAAATTGGCCTTATTGCTATTGGCTTCTTAGAGCATTCGTCTCACTCCGTTAGGGAGGAGCGTGTGTTCCCATCTCAACCAGCGTTATACGCACGATTTACTGACGTAATCATCAAATAAACGCATGTTGTAAGTACGGTGGCTCACTAGGACACACAATATTTTTTTCTACCCACACAAAACTTTCATGAAACCGGAGCTTCGGCGTTCCAACACCAGATATGGCACACTGCAACATCATCGCGCCAGCGTCCATCTTGTTCCGGTTTCATAATAGTTTTGCGTGTGTTAAAAAAAGTAGTTGTGTGTCCCAACGAGCCACCGTATGTTGCGATCCCGCAGTTTAAAAATGGTCGGGGAAAATGCGCTGAGGCAAGATTAGAGCGAATTTCGTGAAGGTAACTTATTGTGTTAGCTAACATTTGCCGTACGCGGTTTGTAAAAATATCCACGAATTGTTGTGGCACTTTGCGACAGCTCGGTGTCTATTTGTTGGCATCTTTGAACTTCACTGTGGGCCTGCTTAACCTATGGCGTGTTTTTTTAATCACCGTCCTATTGGGGGGTTCTTGATCGGAGGTCGTCTGCGCAATCACGTGACCTACTCAGCCTTACGGTTAGCACTGGTATCCCTTTTGAGAAGCACGTTGTGACTCTACAAGCTGGTATTGGCTTCTAAACCATGCGCAATGGCTGTTAGCCGTGACGTCACCATGAGTTAGCCAATTGCGAACGAGAACAACGGCTGTTTGGCCGTCTGATTGGACTAGTCCAGTCACGTGATATGAACATCACAGCAAACAGCCATGGCGTGTGGTATAGTGGCCTCTTGGTGGCATGAAGCCGGCGAACTCCCGTTTCGCCAAAACGAATTTGCCAAAATATTACTTACATGAAATTTAATACCTCATTTCTATGTAATGGGGAATTAAAAGGCAAACATGTAACAGACAAGCAGTGGTAGAATAAGACCAATGGATTTATTTTCGTGTTCTGAAAACTGGCAATACAGACGGAAAAGCGTGTACTTTAAATATTGTTCAGAGTGCTTGGTTGTCACTATACGTCAATGCCAAGGTTCTCTTTTAAGAATAGTTAGTTATACACGTGATGGTTACCCTTTCCCAAACGGGAATTCCCGTTTTGCAGAAACCCGTTTCGCAGAATCAAAATGTTCTTCAAAATTTTAACATTGCAGAAGTTAGAGGCATGCCTAATTGGAAGTAATTTGTGATTAGTTGCGGTTTCAGATGTTATGTGTTTAGCCGCAGCGAGCGCGGTAGCGCGATCGAGGCACGTAATTTGAAACAAACTATTCTGCAAAACGGGTGTTTGTCTATAAATATCTGACCATTATCATGTTATAAATGCTCGTGTTTAAATGTTTTAAATGTTTCGTGTGCCCAAAATTTCGTGAACGGTATTTGGCGAAACGGGAGTGGCCCCTGAGGCAAAAGCTGCTAATCTGCTTTCTTTTTGACGAAACGGGATTTGGCGAAAAAGGACGTAACCACGTAAACATCCGGTGACATAACCACTAATGTCGTGGGGCAAAAAATGATCCAGATATCTGACGCCTGATTTAACCGACTAGCCGTTGTTTAATTTAATACATAGGCCTACTGTTCCTAATTAAGGAAAACCAACTAAATAAACAACTAAATCTTTGAGTAATTGTACTTCCCATCGTAGCATCCGTGAACTACAGCGAAAGCCACGTGTAATCGGAAGACTGGATTGTGTCTCGGCCACCTGACGACACGGAATTAATTTTTGTTTGAGCGTTATAATGGCTACATATTGGCTTCCGTTATAGTAATACGCTACGACAGGTTATACATATTTACTTGTCTAACATACAGCTTCGTTTCTATTCAACTACACCCTTCTTACTTTCTTCTTCTGCATGCTAACCAACGCAGAAACTACTGTAGCAACATCTGCTGTATGTCATGTGATTACGTTTCATAGCTGGTCTAGAGAACCTACTAGATTCCAGGTGGGCGCAACCCTCCCCGACGCAATTCCAATTTTAACACGATTTTTTTTTAGTAAGAAGGTATTCCGATTCAAATGGCTTCTTGTGTATCATCGTTAGTATAAGGTCAAAAACAAAACAAAAATCGCTTACAGAAAATCTTTTTTAATATTTTTAAACCTTGTACTGGTGACGAATTACAAGATGCCATTGGAATCGAAATATTTTGGCTGGCAATTTTTAAATAAGTTACGTATATAATTGCAAGAACGACTGCGACTGCGACTGCGACTCGATGCGACTCATTACGCTTTCTTGGAGACATAACCTTCCATTATAATGTTTGCTATGGAAGAGTTTCTCATTTTAATGTATGTAGGCTTAGGTCGTGTTCGTTGCTAAAGGAAACCCCCCTTAGATTCGAGTAAATCTGTGTGTGTATTTTTTTCCACGTTTGTTGCTTTGGAAACGTTTCTGTAGTGTTTGAGTGTTGCTAAATTTATGCCAATACTTAGAGGGCGCTAATCGTTCTACTCGTATTGCTGTTATACTACATCTTGTTTGCAAAATGTTATGTAATCATATCGTCATGATCATAATCAGTAACATGCACTGCACAGACATCCGAGAGGGTAGGGACAACTTTCAGCAAAGGGCACGCTGAGGCTATATTTTTCTGGGAACCTTTTTTATTTTGCCACTCACTTTTTTAGTATTTTTGGCCCTTTTCTTGGGCTGCCTAGATTTCTTTTTTGCTCCTTTCTGGGCTCTAGGCCCTTTCTCCTCGCTGCGACCAGCAATTTTCAGTGCAGAAAAGCAAAATATGGCATGTTTTTTCTTCGAAAAGGGCAAAAATGGGGCATTTTTTTCCCAAAAGGGCAGGGGTAATGCTCCCCCCCGCGCCCGGGGGGGCCCCCCGCCCTCCCTGCGCACGCCACTGATTCATAATCAGTAAAAGGGTGTACACGGCTTTTCCGGTTGTTGCATATCAACCAGCCTGTAGCTTGATAAGGTTAGGCCTTTCTGCCATAAGGCAATTTAACTTACTGTATTTCGTATTTACTGTAAATGGCGAATCGAGGTATTAGCCATTTCATTCAAACTAAATGGTGACCGTGTGTCATCATTGGTGCACTAAATACAAATGCAAACCTATTTACGTTGCCTTTTGGACTTATATGTCAGACTGCCTGAGCGGGGAAACGACCCCAGGAATCAATTTCCCGCTCAGGCAGTCTGACATATAAGTCCAAAAGGCAACGTAAATAGGTTTGCATCTGTATTTAGTTATTTCTTGTGAGCCTTTGGCTTTCCCGTCTTTAATCATTGGTGCACCACAGTTAGCGTAAAATAAATCAACAACGATTAACCTTGGATCCTTGGATGGAAGCTTCGGTTCTCAAGGGGTCTATTTTCATCAATTCTGTTTTGCCACGCCGTGAGAAATAAAATAGGTAAATCAGGTATTCAGTCCGATGTGGATGCGTATATATACAGGTCAGTCGATTCCTGCGCTAAGATTTTCGTAATGGGAATTAGTTGGATTTGATGGGTTTTTTTTTTTTTTTGGCATACAGTGGTGAAGTAGCAGAGTTACGCTTCGTTTTGCAGTACCGGGGGAGCGGGGGTTGTACTACGAATCAAGTCCTAGGCACTGCAACGTGTGATAATTGCAGCCATTTCTATGAAGCCCCACTGGTTGCCAAGCGCGAATCCCTGTTAATGTATTAATAATACATATTAAGTGCCACGCAAACTTACCACTACAGAGTGATAATTTGTTTGTTATAAACAATGTTTATGTTGAAGTTAACAATTCTAAAATGTTAGAACCAACGTGCAAATTTAAGCAGCCTACTTTAATTTCAGTTGTAAATTAATTAGCTGAATACGGTAACTTCATTTGAAGAGATTAAACAAAACAGTTTATTGTATTTACAAACTACAATAATTACGTGCTTTCTAGAAAGGTGAAATTTGTTAAACTTCTAAGGAAAGTTAAAATAGTTTAGTAAAAAAAAACTATTATTAAACAAAATGTTATCTTACTGCTATTTTGCATGTTTGAATTGCTTTTCTTTAAAACACGGTTCCCACCAACCTGGAAAACTCAGGGAAAAAAATTAAAATTTTAAATAATGTATTTCCCATCTAAAAGCTTCCGCCTTTTTTAACACAAAACTGGCAAATTGTGTGAAAAAAGTTCCTTCCAAAAATTACGGTAAATAGCCTAGAAAATGACTTCATCGACTCTGGAAAACATGGAAAACTCAGGGAAATTGATTTCAGTATCTTGGTGGGAACCGCGTAAAACCATTAGTATTTGAAAAGAAACCGTTTAGATTTGGTGTTTTCTTTAAAGCTCATTACAGCGATTACGAGAAATCGTTTGAAAAATGTGTTGCATCTTGTTAAGATACCTGGCAAAGGGAGTAAATTAAGATTTAAGAGTTCAAATTCTTATGAGTTAATTTTGCACATTTTTGCAAGTCTACTGCCTTTTTGGCATTAACATTTTGTAGTTCGTTTAGACTTACGTACAAATCACACTAAAATAATACGGCAGGACACGACGTAAGTATTATTGTGCATAACTCTATGGTGGAGCCAGTAACTGTGATAGGTGCAAGGAGCACTGGAGGGAGAAAAGAAGATCGTCTTATTGCAGCCAATGCTATTAGACTGGATTTCTTAAGCCTATAACGCGCGATTTTTGTTGTTGGAGAAAACAACGCTCTTTTAAGCCTAAGAAACCCGTTCTCAAAGCACTGTCTTGACTAGAAGTGCCGTTGTTTTCCGTTACATTTTAATCTAGTGCACCTTGCAGCTATTACCTCCAAATGGTGTCTCTTGTAGCCAATATGACGTCACTTGACGCTGCTCTATACCCTTCTTTGAGATTACTGGTCGTTTTAACGTACTCTTACTTGTAACCACGTACAGTTTGACAAAAAAAAAAAAAGACGTAGTTACTAAACACAAAAATGCGTTGTAACAAAACTATCAGTTGAAAAATACAATTCGGTCGCTCTTAAAATTCGTTCGTGGCAATGAAGATCATTCAAGCCAGAATCTTACTCGAAATTGAAGCCGCCATTTTAGGGTAAAGGTAAGCAGCATTGTACAAAGCAGCATTGTATCAAAGAAATAGAAATGAAAAGACACAGGAAGTACCCATCCCAACACAAAACATCAACAATAATTAGCACCGGTGCACACATGCGTTTTTTTTAACGTGCGTTGACGCTGCATTACCGCATTTACGGTTTAGTTTACATGACATCTGTTGGGTACTGCACACATACTTGGGATGGGCGATATTGCGATATTTCGATGGTGTTATCGCAATGGTTTTCGTGTTTCGCGATCATCGCCGCTTTGAGCTCATTTCGGCTGTTTCCCATCGTTGTCGATAATTTCGCTTAATATTGACAGATTTTGACGTTCAAATACACCATTTTAATCGTATTTTTGCCAGCTTTCCAGTCGTGTAATCCAAGCGTCTCTATGCAACCGTTCTGAAGTTATTTCTAATAAACCATCTAATCTACATTTTTCAACATACATGGCCTCCAAATGGATAAGAAAAATTACTACTCACTGCTGATATTAACAGGACTAATGTTTCAACATAAAGTGCTTGTCTGTTGATTAATTACTATCAACATTTTCACATCTTAACAAGTCACTTAACTGTGCAGAAAATGTTCGGATTGCGTACACTGTTTTTTTTTTAGGCAATGTCTTTTTTGTGGGTATGGCTTATCCGGCGAGTACGGCTTGTATGGTAATTTCAAATACTTAAAACATTTGAACGTACTTAATTATTTTGAATAAATAAGAATAAATTTCTTTAAAATTTTGCATTAACTGTAGGCCTATTAAGTATGTGCATTTAGGCCTAGTCTCGTATTATTAGGCCTAAACAGCTGTAATGACCAATTGATCAAATTAAGACAACTTGGCCTACACGTTGAGAAATATCGCAATAATCGCAAATATCGCATATCAAGGTGCTGCAATTATCGCGTAGTTGAAATTTCATCATCGCCCATCCCTATGTAACATACCTGCGTCGACGTGGCGTTACCGCACGTCGCTCGTGCGTTCGTTTTGCACCGCACTTTTCCCCGTCAACGCAGCGGTAACGCAGCGTTACCAAAACGCACCTTCTCTCAGTACCTTGTGTGACTTGAGTGGTGCACATATCCGTGGTTATCGCAAAAGCGTTACCGAAAATGGCGTCCAATTTCGAAAAAATAAGACATAGAAATGTTTATTGGGGGAGTAAAGAAATATCCTGAAATATGAAATGTTGCTGCAGAAATGATTGAAGACTCAATGGGAAGTAATTAAAGAACTTATCCGAATTTTTTAGTTAATCTGCAAAGGATGCATAATATATTCCCCCTGGTAAGTCTTAAATCAGTAAATGAATGGACCAAATATCCGTCGCATTGGGTTGAATATATATTCTTTGTACACGAGGTAGGCGAAAAGAGCAATATCGTCTCATTGGGTTCAAAATATAACTTTTTGAAAATGGGTAGGCGGCCGAATGCGTACTGGCGGTTCACGGTCAGGTGTGCACTGATTGCTAGCCTCAACGCAGCGTCACCGTGCGTTAAAAAAAACGCATGTGTGCATCGGGCCTTAACCAACAAGGATATAATAATGAGATTTGAAGGCATTAAGCGAATGATGAGGCACAAGCAACATGAAAGGCATAGACAACCCTTTTCGTAAAGAACTGGAAGCGAAGTTTAGTCCGGGACACAAAACCACAGAGATGTGAAAAGGATGGCCAAGAGTAAAATTGAAATTCGGTGGTAAAAAAAAAGATCAGAGTTAACGTTTAGGAGGTTATGAGTAAGTAGGTAAGTAAGGATCATGTCCCCGCGATGAAAGCGGTTTTGAATGGTAGTAAGTTGAAGCTTACGGGAGTCGTCATTGGTGGCTCCACAATGGCTGCCTTCAATCTAGCGTCAATACGTGAACCCTACCCAGTTTACCCTAATTCAACTAATAGGCTAGTCCGATTAATTGTATATTATATTGTTAAATCACATGACTTCCTGTTGTACCACTATATATACCGACCCCTACAGGAAGTAAACTGTCTTATCAGCTGTAGCCTACACACTGGTTAGTCCGTGTCTTACTTTACCACTGGTGCCCACGCTGGGCTCAGGTGTGTCCCTGCCAAGGACATCACAGTATAGGCGATCTGGGTAGGGAAGAGAACGAATGGTGACACACCATTTAATAAGGCGCCGCTGACAATTTTCAAGACGGTTCAACGCAGAGCAAAGATTGTAAGGGCGGCAGATTTGAGAGCAATAATCGAAAAGTGGAAGAAGGGAAAGTATCGAATAAAACAGTAAAAAGGGAAGGAGTGAGATCATCAGAGAGGCCCTTTAGAATGAAATGTGCCTTTACGGAAAACGTTGACGATAACTTTTTCAGTGTGAAGATTGAAATTAGGAGAACTGTCATGTCAACAGTGATAACCTCGGTCCGTATAATAATAATGTAAGTTTGTTGCAAACGCAACCGGAATGGCAAGGACCTGGTGGTCACTAACTGCCATCCGATGTTAAAACTAAAAATTTTTAATCGCAAAAGTTTAAAAGTTTAAAAGTTTAAAAGTTTAAAACGAAGATGATGGCTCGACTGCATAGGAAGGGTAGATGGTATTTGGTTGGGGTCACGAATGCCTTACCACCAAGGTTAGACCTACCAGGGACACAATGGTCCCCGATGGCATCGCCAAACGTGAGGGACAAGTGAGGGGAAAAGCCGGGTACCATTGTCGATGTTTCTTAAAATGATAAAATATAATATAATAAAATAAATGTATCGTAGTATAAAGCATGGCCAAAACCAATTGTCACTATTAGTTAAGATAATAAAAAATTAAAAAATAATAATAATAATACACAAAGCATTCAAGAAAAAGTTAAAAAAAAACTATATTGGTCGCTTAAGGAACCCATTTAGAGGCTCCTTAAGGAGCAATCTGCAAAAACCCGATAGGGTATATAATATAATATAATTAAGTTTTACCACCGTTAGGCGGTTGGACAACAGATGGGCGGTGAGCCACTAATACGGCGCCTTGTAGTTTTAAAAGAAGAAAAAAATTTCCTAGTATTGCAAAATGTTAAAACAGAATCAAATACAATGCTCCTCAACCGTGCTTCTACGAAATCGCCGTAATCGGTCGTCTCAGGAAGGGCTGAAGGTCCTCCATATTAAGCATTCTACAAAAACTTTGCACTGTTGACTGTTCCACAGTTTCGGCTCTCAGCGCGTTCCAGATACGGACGTATGACTGGCAACAGGAGTAATCAGCTTTCCAGACAAATGGTAAGGAAAATGCGGGTTGTTATGACCAAAGTACAGAACGTGGCATTCATCAGTGTTAAAGAAAAGGGAATTTGCAACAAAGGTATAAAACACCGCGCACATTTTATTCATGACTATACAAACGCAGGTACAAACTAGTACCGTGACTCAACCATATCTGAGTCGAAAAAAGGTGAATATTATGCCCGAAAATTAAAGTTTGAGAAAAGTGTCTGGCGGCTGGGCACGTTGCCGGGCTAACTTTGTTCCCACGAACCTCGCCGCATTTGTTTGGAAGCACAAACGATGTTGCCGCCCTTCCAAAACGATGCTTCCTCGACTGTTGAAACTGCCATGCATCATCCCATTACTCAGATTTACCTTGTACCTTTCGGCATTTCTGATGCTACCGAGCTTCCTAAACATATGCAAAATTCAAAGGAAACAATTTAAGAACACATCCATGTATACGTCATACCGAGCAAAAGCTAAAATTTTCACTAACTTTTAAAAAATTTATACAAAGCCCGCCAGCGGAACGGTTTTGGAGGTAAAATGCATGAGATTTATAGTTGGTTTACGTCGGTATAAGGAAATTTTTTTTCGTACATCAGCTGGTTGTAAGGGGAGAAAGTGACGTGCGTAGCTTTTATTTATGTTTTCAAATTTGTCGTGAACCCCGTTTCTTAATTTTTTTATTATTCTTCAAAGAATTTTCGAAGTGCTCATACTGGGTTTTTTCACGCTATTCTCGTTCTTCATTTTTACTACTAGAGACATCGGGGAGCACATATCAGGGGTGTGGCGCATGTGGAAATATGAGAAAATGTGAACAATTTTACATGTTTAAAACATACGTGATAGAATATTTAAAAAGATATACAATAACTTCGCCTCTTCCTCTGCTGGCGAACCATCCTATCTTTAATTCCGCTTCGTTCTTTGCAAGCAAATATTCTGTCTATGTCCTAGAGAGTTGGTGGCACGTTGCATGCTGGAGCCGATGGCCGTGGGTTGCCCAACTCCACCGGCGCATCAATCAGTCTGAGGAGTGGCGTGCCGGGCTCGAGACGGGCACGCAGCTTTAAACTTCTTCAAACTGCAAAGACAGAGAAAGTGGTCTTGTAGTCTAAGACTTAGAAACTTATATTTAACGTGAAAAATGTGGAAAAATTAAAGTTTGACGTGTAATAAAATGTGGAAAAATTAAGGTTTGACGTGTAACAGAATGTGAAAAAAATTAAGGTTTGACGTGTAACAAAATGTGGGAAAATTAAGGTTTGACGTGTAACAGAATGTGAAAAAATTAAGGTTTGCCATGTAACAAAATGTGGAAAAATTAAGGTTTGCCATGTAACAAAATGTGGAAAAATTAAGGTATGACGTCTAACAAAATGTGGAAAAATTAAGGTATGACGTCTAAAAAAATGTGGAAAAATTAAGGTATGACGTCTAACAAAATGTGAAAAAATTAAGGTTTGCCATGTAACAAAATGTGGAAAACTTAAGGTATGACGTCTAACAAAATGTGGAAAAATTAAGGCTTGACGCGTAATTACTGATAATAATTATTGCCTAAAATACTCCAAACGTCTTCAGAAACATTCAATTACTACCTGAAACGCTGCAAAACGCCTCAAAAACAGATAAGTATTACCTGAAACGCTCCATACTCTTCATAA
>JAHWFP010014057.1:152073-176283 GCA_023313725.1 Lithobius niger
ACAGGGATATGCCCAATCAAAAGATATCTGTCCCATGCTGCACAGGGTTATGCCCAATCAAAAGGTGGCTGCCTCTTGCACACACGGTTATGCTAATCAATAGGTAACTGTTCCTTGTTTCACAGAGTTATGCCGATAAAAAGGTAGTTACATCGTGCAACACAGGGTTATGTCAAATCAAAAGATAGCTCACCTTGCTGGAGTAGCAATGATCGAACAAAGTGGGGGGGAGTTCATCACCGGTGACGTGTGGGAACGATGATATACTTCCGGGTATGTTGAGGTTATGATATCATTTCCAGTCACATGGGGGTGATGAAGTCACTTTCAGTGACGTGACGGAGGGGGGGGGGGGGTCACGTGACATGGGGTAATGAAGTCACTTCTGGTCGTGTGAGTGACGACGCCACTTCCAGTCACGTGGTGATGACGTTACTTTCAGTCTCATAGTGATGATGTCATTTTCGGTCAGCTGTTGATGACATCACTTTTGATCACGTGGAGGGGGAAGGACATCAGAGGGGTTCATGTGATGTTGGGATAATGGCATCGCGTAGGCTCGCGTGACGTGTGGGTAATTCACTTCAGGTCTGTGGCTATCTTGGATTCAAAATGACGGCGGCCTACGGGGCGACTGTTTTCGATTCACAATAGTTGCGGCCTGTGGGAACAGCCATCTTGGATTCAAAATGGGAGCAGCCTATGGGGCGGCCATCTTGGTGCCTCTGGCTGTGTTTGTCTGTCTTTTAATACAGCCTTTTAACGTACTGCATGGCCTTGCATAGGTGAAACTTTCCTACTGTATTTCGGCGATTCTGAAACCTCCTAACTAACATAGGGCGATCTTCACTAATTATACAGCCGTCCTTGTTTTTATAAATTTTGCCGTGCTTAGTACGCACGCTTGGAGTTGTTTTTATCGTACCGTCAACACACACATGACGGCACACTCTGGTGCTACTTCCTGGTCCTCTTTTATTTCCGTCCGTAACCTATAGAGCAGCGTCAAGTGACGTCATTTTGGCTACAAGATACAATTTGGAGGTAATAGCTACAAGGTGCACTAGATTAAAATGTAAGGGAAAAACGGCACTTCTAGTCAAGACAGTGCTTTAAGAGCGGATTTCTTAGGCTTAACATAACGTTGTTTTCTCCAACAACAAAAATCGCTCGTTATAGGCTTAAGAAATCCAGTCTAATAGCATTTGCTTCAGTAAGACGACCTTCTTTTTCCCCTCCAGTGCCCCTTGCAGCTAACCCAGTTACTGGCTCCACCATAGAGTTATACACAATAATACTTCGTTGTGTCACTGCCCTATAATAATGCATACTAGCTGTTTGTCCGTTACAAAAGTCACCATTCCGCTGGAAATATTTACTACATTTACATTCAATCGAAAAATTTCAGTTATTTAAGTTACTGAATTTGTACAGCACACGTTTCGTTTCACGGCGCACGCCTTTATTTATCACGCTTACATTTAATTTACGCACTCCTCTTAAAATACGTTGACGGGAAAAAATTTAATTGCGGCACCAACGCAAAATGTTTTGACGCGCACTCCTCAGAGTAGTTTTTTCTCCCTATGTGGCGACTTTATTTCCTGCACGATTCTGGCGTTTAAGGTGCGCCTAGCGCAGTGGAGATGTGCACTCCGTGACATTCAGCGTACTTTTTTATGCCCGAAATGGTGACTTTATTTTCTTGTGTAAGTCAGGCGTTCACGCTCGCGTAGTACAGCAGAGATCGTTGTGTTGTTACTTACATTTATAACACTGTAAAACTAAAAATAATTGTTTTAAAATAGTGTTACTTAATAAGTTAAAATAAAACGCCAATACTTCAGTTTCGTTAAATCTCGAATTCTGTCGTGGTCGTTTTCCAAGGCGAATGCTTTAATAGGAAGTGAAAAATCAATTTAATGTTTCGTTTATTTATTTACGTCGTTAAAGCTTAAAATCGATGCAGTCATCAACTTCTAAGAATGAATAAGTATTGGAAGATTCGCTCAGACTTCCTCCTTTATCCAGAATTATTCAACAAACTGTTACAGTTTAATTTAAATCGTGATCGTTACAGTTTAACTGAAACTACGCTTGCCACGGTTGGCACGAGAGGGAACGACTTTCTTTTTGCGGGAAACGAACCAATTCTGAGGGGAAAAGGTGTATCGAAACACGTTTAGTGAAAGTGCATAGAGTTTAGTTTAGTTTAGTTTATTGAGCTTACGCGGTCCTGTACACCATGCGCTCAAGCCTAACCTACTTAATTGCTGCTTACTTACTAACACAAGAAAATCAAAGCAAATACAAAGAAGCAAGAAAACATAGAAACCAGCACAAAGCAAAGTGCCAGGGAAGCACCCAGTCACTTATACGGTGCACAGGCTACAACAGTGATTTGATTTGAGTTCCACTGCATACAAAATTTCGGGATTAACAAGAGGAGCAAACAACAAAACCGCAAAACGTCATCGAAGCTCGTCATCGCCTACATAGTAAAGCGGCCCGTGGCCCTGCTGAAGGCCAGTGCTCTACGGTAGCATACCCTTCCCTTCTGTACATGCGGGGGAACCCCCAGGATCACGGCCAGGGGATTGTCCCCCGGTTCAAGGTTAAAGTGCCGCTGTGCCTCCCAGAGAGGGCAATCCCGCAGGAAGTGCAACACGGTCTCATCAGACATACCACATTTACACACCGGAGAATGAGCCCACCCTAACCGAAAGAGGTGGGCACGTAGCTGAACATGCCCAGTGCGCAGCCTGGAAAGCAGACCTGCGCCATCACGAGACATCCCATCGAGAGCCTTAGGCTGTGAGACAGTTGGGTGTATCCTAAATAAAGTGCGACCAGTCAATCCCACAGACCATCGCTCCTGCCAAACCCTGCCGGACGACCTGACATAAGCCGGTCGGAGGTCCCTGGGTCCAACCGCAAAAGACAAAACTGGGGCAACCTGGTGAGAACCGCTCTTGGCCAATTCGTCGGCCAGCTCATTCCCGAACTCACCACAGTGAGCACGGGTCCACACAATCCTGACGTCAACACCCATCTGACATGCCAAAAAAAGTTTCCACCCAATTTCAAGGACTAGAGGGTGGGACACATCCAAGGAGGTAAAACATTTCCTGAGGAAGCCCATCCCCGCGAGCGAGTCCGTAACTACGCAGAAAGCCTGTGCATGCAAATCCATACCAACCTCCAAAGCCACCGCAATTGCCACCAGTTCACCCACGAAGGCCGAGGGCACCGACTCCAGACAATAGCTGTATTCAAGGTGACAGCTAGGTACACAAACACCAACACCTCCCCTCTCCCTCTCTGCCGAGAAGGACGCGTCACAGAATATTCGAACACCGAGGAAACCCTCACTGTGGTCACAATGGATAGATTGGAGGGCATCACCACACCACACCCAGGGGGGTGGAGGGGAAGCAAAGAGAACCCTCGGGAAACGGGCCAGCTCCGGGGCAGCCAGCAGAGATGCTCCCAACCCCGGGGCACCCAGAAGATCCCGAGCCCTCTGTGACAGTGACATATAGTCCAAGATAATGCGGGCCAGGGGGTCTGCCCATCCTCTTGCAACCGCTCGCTGACAAATTCTACCCAGAAGCTCCTTGGCCCTAATATCAATGGGTAAATCACCAGATTCCACTAGCAGCGCCAGCACTGGGGTCGAAGGCAAGCAGCCGGACACGACCCTCAAGCATGCATTCAGAGCAACTTGTACACCTCTCATGGCACTGCGCGAAGTCACCAAGACTGGGGCATGAAAGTCCGCACTTGACCTTATGTACGCCTTGTAAAAAGTTAGCAGTGTGGCACGTTTCGCTATCGACCTGTTACAAGTGAGCAGTTTCAAAATATTGAGCCTGGACGACAAGGTGTCCTTGACAGCCGCAACATCATGCGTCCAGTCAAGGCGCGGGTCCAACCAAAAACCGAGATATCTCACCTTACTCTTTGCCTCAACGCGTACTCCGTCAACAGAGATGGAACCTGCGAGCAATGGCCCCCGGTTAAAAATCATGAGTTCCGTCTTAGCACTGGAGAGCACAAGTCCCCTAGCCGCTAGGAGCCGAGAACACCGGGCGACAGCTGCTTCCAAAATCTCAAGGAGAGTAGGCAGGTCCCTTCCCGTTAGCCAGACGGCGACGTCGTCCGCATAAGCGACGACACTGACAGTTGAGCTCAGCTCAACCAAGACAGTGTTTATTGCCACCGCAAACAGAGCCGGGCTGAGACAGCTCCCCTGCGGGAGGCCTCTGTCAGTCGACAGCACACCGGACCAGGAGCCATCCACCCTAGTCGCAAACTGCCGTCTGCCGAGAAGAGCCATCAAAGCAGCTCGAAGCTTCCCACAAACTCCTAACCCCTGCAACGAATGGTCAAGCCATGCCACGTCAACCATATCATATGCTGCTTTGATATCCAAGAAAACCACGACTGCAATGCAGTCATTAACCCAGGCTTCCCGAATGCCAGACTCTAGATACATCATCGCATCGTGGGCTCCCCTGTGCTTGCGGAAGCCGAATTGAGCACTGAAGAGTCCACCAGACTCCTCTATCTGACACACCATCCTGCTGATGAGGATCCTCTCATAGACTT
The DNA here is from genome assembly GCA_023313725.1 of Lithobius niger. NCBI lineage: Eukaryota > Metazoa > Arthropoda > Chilopoda > Lithobiomorpha > Lithobiidae > Lithobius > Lithobius niger. The sequence continues at coordinate 156,685 of JAHWFP010014057.1, forward strand.
TCCGAGGGCAGGATAGAAGAGCAATGGGCCTGTAGCTCGTGACCGCAGACCGGACCTTACCTCTACCCGCAACAGGGGTGAGAACTGAGAATAGCCAGGACTGGGGGACTGGGGCCCCATCAAAGAGGCTCTGATAAAACGCCAGTAAGGCAGAGCGGCCATCGCTGTCAAGGTGTCGCAAGTCATCGTAGGTAACACCGTCAATTCCCGAGGCACTTTCAAGTTTACACGCACCCAGTGCTGCCGACAGTTCCAAAACTGTCAAAGGCATCTGGCTTGCCATAGAAACAGGGTCACTAGCAATAGACCCAACAATAGTGGGGGGAGGGGGGCCCTTCGGTGCCCCATAAATCGAAGCAAAATTATCGTTGAACGCATTGGCCAAAGTCGGACCGCGCAGAACATTCCCTCTTACATCTACCGCCCAGGTCACCGCGATGCGGGAATCTTGGGGGCGCACCAGAGCCCAGACCTTCGAGGCGGGGACACCCTGGGAAACCCGCTGACACAACCTGCGTCCAAAACTGGCCTTCTCTTTGCGCAAGATAAATCTAGTCTCTTGCACAATCCCAACATACTCAAACCATCTCTCATCACAACGAAGCCTGTTAAATCGTTGCCAAGCCTTACGCCTGTCACAGATTGCCTTCCTGCAAACTGGTGTCCACCAGACCGGGTCAAGTCGGGCCTTGGCAGTGCTCCTACGAACACGCCTCTTATCCCTGAGCCATGTACCGATCCACCCAGCAAAAGCTCCCGAATCAATAAGCATAGAGTCCGGCCACTGAAAGAATGACTCGGCGTTCGTCGAATATCGCGCTTTTTTGCCAGTGGAAAAGGTGCACCTTGCTAACAGCGAGTTCAATCGAGCCCAGACATGGCGTCGAATTAGGCTTCGTTAGAGTCGTTAGCGAAGCGCGGTAAAACTTAACACAGTCAAGCTCGGGAGATGTTTAATACGTCGTCTAGTATTTCGAATCTAGGGTGAGTGAATTTGGAGAGTATAGAACTACCCACACATTCCAGAAAGTGTGCAGTGGCTGCTACTGAAGTGTCGTGACGGTTTGCTACACGTCTCACGCAAGGCGTAAGCCTAATGCTTTTCCGGGCAAGTGATGTACAGACGCCGGGAAAAACAAAAGGCCGCGTCTATCACCCATTTCGCAGCTCAATTTTGTTTGACACGTCAATAACAATACGTATTATTGTAGACATATGTACAAATAAACAACTACCTATTGTTAAGAAAGTGTCGGCAGAGGCAAAGGAATGCTTGGGGTTTGCTGAAAAACGGATAGCCGTCTTGTTAGAAGTCTTGGTAAATAAAAATAAAATCCATTGTGCTGCTTTTATTTGTGTTGTTTCCCAACTGCTGATTACAATGTACTGTATTACAAGCTAAATTGACAAATCGGCATGAGGATTAGGATTAGTAGGGGGGGGGGGAGGCGCAACCTAGTTTTCCATTTTTTATGGTAGTAATCGGCGCTATACAGCAATTAAAGTAAGGGACGGTGATAAGGAAAACTATACACCGATTCCTTGTTTCGTGCTGCGATTCAAAATGTTTGTCAACAGAACAAATCATTAAAAGAAGAGTCGTGCAACACTACAGAGTTACGTCTGGATATAAGAAATCTCACGAAATGATCGGGAGTGGACAAAGCAGATGTTGATTTGCAGCTCCACTTTGTTCTACGTATATATAAACAAACGAGAGGTCAACGAGCGAGTTTGACAACCACTGTCAATGTATTTGTGTTTTCCGTTTATCCAGGATTTACACACGTTTCAAAGTAACACGTGTAAATTTATTGTAAACTATTTTCGCCTCGCCAGGGTTTTGTTATCGAAAGTAATAGAACACTGCCGAAATCACGAGACGGCTACGATTTACTGTAACAGTTGCCGTACGCAGTCCAGCAGTATTTCGTGTTAGGTAGTATGCTTATTTTAGACACGTGGAGCTCGTCGTATTCTTCATTTGTCTTATTTTATTTTACCTTTATTTAATAAAAAAAATTAAAGAGATTTAATTTAATATTTCACTCGAGATTTCACTATTATTTTGTTTGTTTGGATTATGGGCAGCTGAATTTGGATGGCTTGCCTGCGTTACTTGTTGTTGCCTGGCAACCATTAGGGGAGGATGAATGATGCTTTAAGCGCGAGCGACGTTTGTATTTTCAGTAACGTACCTTGTTTTAAATCGTTTTTAAAACTACTTCTAGTGGAACAAACATTTTTTCACTTCACTATGTTATGAGAGGAACCACAAATTATCTTTCTTTACTGCTAAAATTATTTTATGTGTTGACGTAGCCATAACAACGTCTCAAAACGATCATTCAAATTGAATTCATTGCTAATGCACGGACGAGCTCCATCCGATCGTGTACGTAGCGCTGTGAAACCATGGAAGCATCCTTGGTAACGGGTAATGAATGGCCAAGAATGCACCTTGCATGCACCTAAAACAAGCAAGCGAGGTCACGACTTAAACAATCGATGATAACATCAAGTCATTCTCTTAGTGGCCCTATTATAGTAGACTGACTTCATTAGTTTGAACTTGGAGACTTCAGGGTTGAAATATCGAAAAGGCTTAAGTAGGTTTGGGAAAAGGCCTAACTGGCGTAAGAAACCTAACTAAAGGTGGCAGCTAGGACGATATATGGTAAACTGCGTTTACCGGAATAGTAGATTCACGGCTTAAGGCGCAGCCAGCATCGATACCTCCGCTTTGAGATTATGGGATGGCAGCCGCCATTATGATTAACATGGGGTACACCAGGGAGCTTGGATTATACGTATCTTTGATAGGAGGGCCCCACTCAGTTGAACGCGTCTGAGCTAGAGCACAGCTATTTCCCGTGGTAAAGTATACACGAGCGAGATTCAGTTAGTGACGTTTTTGCTCCCAAACCAATCCTCGAAGCAGACGACGCTTGGTTTTTCGAAACCAACAAAAAGGTTTGTTTTAACCAGTCAGTAGTTTTAACGAAATTAATGAATAATTATGAAATATCTGATCGCTCAATCTTTACTGAACGTTAAATTACACATTATTAAAACAAAACGATAAATTCGTACCAGATCACCCGAGACGAGAGTAGCTGACGTAGTTGCGTTGAAACCAAAACAATGTCATGCGTTTACGATGGTCGCTTGAGACGGTGCTCTCCTTCTGATAACAAACGTTGCGATTTTCAGTCGCATTGTCGATTGTACTGGTAGGTTATTGCACTTTAAAACAATTTAGGCAATTGGAGCGGTCCGGCTTACGTTTGATGTTGCGTACTCGTTAGTTTGTTAGATCAATTTTGTGTCAATTCATCGGAAAAATCAAAAGCCAATGAGATGCAAGATTCAGTAAAATGGCGCGAAAAATGGGAGCAGAAGCGTCAGACCAGGGGGTGGCAACTGTGTGGAGAAGCACAAGCCCGACGAGTAGGTGAAAATACGCATGGCTACAGTTACACTGTGATACTCTTTGCAAATTTATCCTAGCACAGAAAAAAAATTTGCACTAAGTTTCCAATAGCTGTTTCGATTTTAGAAATTGATTTTTGCATCATTTTTAAGATATACTGTGTTTTCACATTTTTTGGTAACCTGCTCAATACGTTTTAACATGAATCACGCAATTAAGACAGAATGATGAATTGTGGGATGTGTATTCTAGAATGATATATGAGAGAGAGAGAGAATATGGTAATCCTGCAATATATTTATTTATTTATTTTAATTACAAAATTATTGTAACCCCCTACACAGAGCATAACAGCAATTTCAAATTAAAATAATTATTTCACGAATCTCATTCAGGCGAGAGCAGAGACGATACAGGCGGGAAAGGGGTACATTAAGGGGCGCCGCCATATTCTTCTTGCCTGAATGAGATTCACAAAATTGTTGTTTTAATCTGAAATTGCTGTTATGCTTTTTAAGGGGGTTACAATAATTTAGTAAATAAAATAAATAAATAAATATATTGTAGGATTAGCCTTCGGCGAATCTCATCAGATCTCATTCAGACGAGAACCGGAAGTTGGCTGGCTCCATGTTGCGTTGTTGACGTCGGCCAAGCGTTGGCTGGAAGGCAGATTGCAAAGGTTTGTAATGCATTGTTTCTAGTACAGTTGCCACCCCTTGGTGGCAGAGATCAGATACCCTAGCAGGGGTCGGAGTGGAGGAAGACCAGCCGTGTGGCTGGCCCGAAGGCTAACTGATTTTGCATGCTGCCTCCGTTTCTTAAATACGGTTTGGTTACCCTGACAACTGCGAAGTAACAAGGGTATTATAGGAAATGGAAGTTTATAGAAGGTTATAGATCGCCGGAAGCGGAAATGAACCTAAAGGACATAGATAAGCTCGCCTGTGTAAGATTAGACACAGGAGACTTAATTGGCCATGGGCCCCAGCTAACATGCATGTCCACAAGATATGCAGCAAGGTGAAAGTTAAACAAGAATTTCATACAGAAAATACATAAACTGCTTATGCAAAAAATCGCAACATTATTATTTTCATAGGCCAAAGACAACGCTCTCTATTGGGCTAAAGTGTACATTAGGCACATACTCGATATCCTTACGATATTCATTCCACATGGCTCCAACACTTTTCTAAATACAGAGACAGTTGGTTTTAGAGCGCGAAAATGTGTTAAAAAAAGGGGTTCAAAGGGTTTTAGCGAGCGTTAACCGCACCCGGTTAAAACGACTTAAAACAGTAGATTTGTAGCGCCACAATCCGTACATCTATACGGTGTTTGCGTTCGCTCCCAGGCCGGCAGGGCACCTTATATTTTTTCCGTAAACAGTTCCGATAGGCGGGTTGTTATTGTCAGTTTCGTGTGGTTTTGTTGATATTGTCAGTTAGGTTAGGTTAGGTAAGTTTTGGGTTTGGCATTTCATACTGAGGTAGTTAACTGGTTGAGGTTTGGCATTTCATGCTGGGGCAGCTAATTGGTTAGGTTATGTTAATGATGATTTAACGAGTTTCCGCAATTTGGGATCAATTTGTAGTGCCTTCCGTGAAAATTAAAGGTAGTTTTTTTTCTCTCTTTTTTCGAATTTCGGGCCATGTGCGTAAAGGTAACATGGCAAGAAAACTCTCGTCCGATTTTTTTTTTTATGGACTAAAAATTACTTGCTGAGTAATGTTTTCCTTTTCCATTTTTGGGGCAAACGCACCGTTTGGCCGTGGTGAAGGTCCAAAGTTAGCACCGCGCCACGCCAGAAAGCATGAAACGGGGCGAAAGTAGGGCAAGTGAAACGCCAAACCTCAACCAGTTCATTACCTCAAGTGAAATGCCAAAGCCGGTTCCTAACCTAACCTAACCGACAATAACAACAAAACCACACGAAACTGACAATAACAACCCACCTATTTGAACTGTTTACGGGAAAAAAATATCAGTAGGGAACATGGGAAGAAAACGGCCTCTCGTCCGTCAGCACAAAGGGTGCGGCTTTCATTAATTTCTGACGGCCAAACGAAGCCTTTGCCCCAAAAATGTTATGGGAAAATATTGTTCAGTTGATCATTTTACGTCATTCTAGCCCAACGAGAGATCAATCGGTGAGGAGCCCTTATTCTTCCCATAAGCAGTGTAAAGTAAACTTGTTCCCTCTATTGTTTATTTTACTATCGAAAGTGATCGTGGAATGAATTTATAATTCTGCATTTATTGTGTAGCGCTGCCCTTGCCTTCTAAATCCGTTAGCTACGCACCTAGTATGCACTATCCCGCTGCCTCACACGTTTGTCGAATTGATCTACAACAAACTGTTACACTAAATAATCGATTATACAATAATTACCTGATTAGCAGGAGCCACATAATTACCCGAATTGCTAATACGCGTAGAATCCTACGACAACCTTCCCGGCCAACCGTAAAGTAGCCGACATTTTTTTTTTTCAGTGGTTTGTCAACAACTCAACAACAGATAGAATTCCGTTTTCCGTGTATGTTGTCAAAACCTGAAATAGGCTGGGCCAGTTCCGGTTCAATTTTTTTTCATACAGAAACTAATTGTCAAAAGTTTTTAGTCAAGGACCTACAACCCAGCATATGCAAACGATTTAACCATAAACATTTCAATAACAACGTCTACATTTTGCTGGCAGGTCTTCTAATCGAAATCATGAAAAATCGACTAATATTTCAGTCACTTCTGGCCAGACGCTAAAGGTGATAGGCATGACCCGTTCAAATAAACGGCTGAAGTGGGACGTGACGCCATTTAACAATAGCTCACGACGCAAGACCTTTTTCTCCCCGACTGTATTTCAATAACTGCTTTATGCATGTACAGTTAAAAAGATGAAAAGAATTGCTCTATTTCAGAATACTTCATGGGTAACACAAGAATAATTAATGAAATGATCCGTTTAAAACAACTCTAAACCAAATTTTGTTACACAAATATCATGACTTTGGTCGCCTTTAGCACTTGTGGCAACAGAACTGGCAAATTGACTGTAAAACTGACTTCTATACGAGCACGTTTGCTGCATTTCCGTTAATGCTATTCAAACCAAAGTTTGGGGGGGGGGGCACAGTGGATCAGTGGTTAGCATGATTGTCTCATACGCCCAGAAATCATGGTCTTGGACACTCCTGCCCGTTCGGGGAGAGAAGGGCCCGTTAAATGAAACTTGTGTTCATGCAATTTATGGCGTGTAAAGATCATAGGTATTTCCTAGCAAAATTACCCCTTTCCGTCTCGAGATTACCCTAAGCAGTTGAAAAGCAGGTTAATTCGGCAATTTCCACTTTTCCCAAACTTGGTATACAGTATGATTTTTTTCGACAGAATGTAAATAGGTACGTGACTTGGAATTACGTTGAGGTCATTACCATCAAAGAATTACGATTCCCAGCTTCAGCAGTTGTAAAGAAAATTCAAAATTATTTCATACTTTGAATTATTCGTTGTTTTCATTCTAACTGCTTTAAAAATAAATACGTCTGTTTTAAGGAAGAAAGCTATTTTGGGACAAATTAGAGAAATATCAACCGAGAGGGGAAGAAAAATGTCTGAGCCGTGGAAACTCTGGTATAAAATGCTATATGGCTGCGAACCATAGTAGCTGGTCTTAAGTAAATTAAATTAAATTAAATTAAATTAAATTAAATTAAAAGGGGTGACGGCAAAGGCAGATTAGCCTCTAGTGCCCAAGCAAAATTTAAAATGGAGACATGTTGTCAAAAGAAGACTTTCAGTTATCAACACTGGAGGCACTGGCAATGTGTTGCCGCAAACCATTCCAAAGACACATTGTGAACTCTCTGTGAAAAAATGCCCTTCTTTGTTAGTTTTGAGAGATTTGGGTAGCAGTTTGAGTCTGTGACCACGAGTAATATTAGAGTGGGCAATGGTGATGATGGTGTTCATAGATGGGAGAGTATCGTAGCTGTGGAGAATCTTGAAAACAAGAAGGAGGTCACCCCTGTCAAAGCCAGTACTCAGGGATGTAAGACCAAGGCATACCAGCCTTTTGTGGCAGGAAAGAGCAGAAAGGCAGACAGAACGTTTGGTGAAATACCGAAAGGCGTGTTCACATCTTCGGTTTGTACTGTGGCGCCACCTGCCGGCAGAAAAATGAACCCAAAGTAAACATTTTGTTAAAGGGACACCCGGCCTGCCTTATAACATTCCGCCTGCCCTATGACAGCTACGCGCAGATCGTCATCCGCGCATTTACCAGAACCAAGGTCGGCTGGGGTGGTAGCTGCGTTCCTCGCAGCGTGAAACTTAGCTGCTGTCTCGATTGGCTTTGGGAATAGTACACGAAACATCATCAAGTTAAAGATTGTGTCGTCACAAACCGAAATGATTCTCGTATTTTACCATCACAATTTATAATTTTGTAGGCTAGTGTCTTATAATTTTGCTTCGGCGATCTATCGGAATAATTCATTTTAATTTTTACCGGATTAGTCTTTTAGATTTTTGATTTCATGGTAATTATTAGAAAATTAGTATATGCACACACAACAAGATGAAACGTCATGATTATCGTAAGCGCGCGAAGCATCATACACGTGTAGAAAACAGCAAATAAAGTTAACAATTATTCAACAGAAAATCTCCTAGACGCCACATTTTAAAACGGATTTTGCCAAGGGATTGACTAACGGTAAGGAAATAGACGTTTGGGGTTGTGGATCGAGAAAAATGGCGCTGGGAGCTATATCCCTTTAAAATAACCTAGAGGCTGTACGGAACGGATGTGAATCGTTCGATTAGCGTTTATTGGCAGTCAAAAGAACTAAAACGGTATTCACAGGCCTTTTCCGCACCATGGGGGGAGCTATCGTCTCGAATTTGCGTATTCCCGACTCCCTGCTTAGACGTCTAGCCCTGCATCAACAACTTAGGCGGTTACGTAAGACCCTCTTCCAAATTGACTGACAACAGAGACTGATGTTGGTTTGGGAATTAACTGGTTATTGACGCCTCAGCAAGAGATGTGGGGGGTAGGGGGGGGACACGGGGTAAAAACACCGCAAGAGGGATGTCTGCTCAACCACTCAATTGCCAAGTCACGTGACCAATGAATAGAGTTAGTGGTTTGGGTCGCGCGCCGACCGATTGATTGATTGATCGATTCATCTTCGTTGCACCCGTTTCGTGTTTCGTGACGTTAACTTGGGAGGAAGGGATTTTGTCACGCACGTGCCTGTGTTCGGAATATAGTAAGGCTAGCCGTGGCACGTGGCAGCGCATAATTCGATGACGTGGACGGTAATGGTTTTTAGGGTGCGGCGATCGTCGAAGAAAGTCGCCTCGCCAGCGCCGCCTTGCAAAATGGTTTTGAAAATGCCCACATATTTTTAAAGGGCAACTTCGAGTATTTTTATTTCTGCGTCTCAATTCTTGGTATTATCTAAAAGCCTATCGAGCCGATTTTTGTGTGAATTTTGTTCCCGCATTTCCTGTATTCATATTTGGTGCGGGATGGTTTCCATGGACAGCTACTAAGGTGCAGATTTGCAACTTAAAGCAGAATTTCGAGTGGTCGTGCCAATCCGGAGTTACGGGGGGCCTGAATGATCATTACATTGTTTTAAGTTGTTTTAAGCATTGCTATTAGGCAACGATGCAAATCAGTAAACGCCAACCAACCCAACCCAACCCAACCCAACCAACCAACCAACCAACACAACACAACACAAAACAACCAACAAAACCAACAAAACAAAACAACCAACAAAACAAAACCTATGATCTTAGTTATGTAGATTTCAAAGTGTCAGTAGCCTAAAGTGTGCGCAGCCTATCTTGAGTTCGCCGCAGACGAACACACATAATCGATTGTACGTTTTGGGCAGTAGAGTGCCTTGTTGATATCCAAGATGGTTACAAAAACAATGGCGGCCGTCGATTAAAGCCTCCCCCTCCAGGAAGACGTAGCCGCTCATAAAATACTTCGAGGACTCAAGATACACCGCTCACACCATAGTTTTCGTACCGTTGGGACAAAAGGTTGCCGGGCTAAGCTTTGCTTGCGACACTGTTCTTTTCCGTGTTGGTACCGTGAAAATTGTCACCGGACACAAAATGTCCCTGTTTATGCTGGTTTGTGTTGGTGTGCTGGCTGAATTTGTGTTGTACAGTTCGGTAAAGTCGGTCATTAAATCACGTAGTGGATTAGGAGTTGTGTAGACCCCATAAAAATGTTAGCTTATCAAAAAGTGTAGGTTATCAAAATTAACCCACGGTGACCGTGTGTGGGTTTTGCAGATTAACCGTATACTATAGGGCAGTGACACAACGTAGTGTTATTGTGTATAACTCTATTATGGTGGAGTCAGTAACTGGGTTAGCTGCAAGGAGCACTGGAGGGAGAAAAGAAGGTCGTCTTATACGGAAGCCAATGCTATTCGACTAGATTTCTTAAGCCTATCACGCGCGATTTTTGTTGTTGGAGAAAACAACGTTCTTTTAAGCCTAAGGAATCCGCTCTCAAAGCACTGTCTTGACTAGAATTGCCGTTGTTTTCCGTTACATTTTAATCTAGTGCACCTTGTAGCTATTACCTCCAAATGGTGTCTCGTAGCCAATATGACGTCACTTGACGCTGCTCTATAACGACTACACTTTTAGCATGAGGATGCGTTAGCGTGACGTCACCACCGTGCATTAACTAAAGTTAAAGTTTTTTTAAGTTGGAGAGCCCAGAGTTATTCACACACTCATTATAGGAAGGTTATTGCGCTGAGTCACAGTTCATGGGAAGAAGGAGTATTTGGAAAAGTCAGTAGTTGGTTGCCGAACAAGAAGTTTTAAAGAGTGGCCATTTTTACCGCAAAATTTTGGCCTAGCCAACCGATCTTCAGCATCATTGATCGTATTCCCCTGTACAATTTCATGAAGAAGATGAGCCTAATGTCAGCTCTACTCTCAAAGAGAAAGGCTTTGGGCCATTGCATTTAAGGATGAAAAATCCCGCACGTTTTGTCATGAATGTAGAAGAAATTTTAAAATCCGAACAAACGTAATATTATAATGAGACGTCTCAACATGAACGTTAAGTAACGAATGCCGCGAAATAAACTTGACTGTCATCGGGAAGGTAAGGGAGTAGGTGAAGGGGGGGGGGGGATTTTTGACGTCCTCACCGTAGAGGTTTCAGCTACGACTCGTAAAGGTTTCAGCAAGAACGGAAAAATAAACTTACTACTATAATAATTGCGTATTAATTCTCCGCTACGTAAGAAGGAAGTTTTTGTTCTTCAGCCAAGCTTCGACTCTTCCAGCTTCCAATTTGTCCTAATGGGGTAAGATAAGCCTCAGGCGAAGGGGATTCGTTTCTAGTTTAGATCGAACTGCTACTTTTATAATAATGCGTTCCTCCCCGACCCCCACCTCCGGCTCCTCCCCCCCCCCCCACCCCATTACCCTTCATTGAAGTGATGGAAAAGTTATGTTAGTGTCCGAGCTATTCCCCCCCCCCATTTTTCCGATATTTGGAAACCGTCAAATTGCGATGGATTTTTCTCCCTCGATGCCATCAACTTTATTAAATGGTGTTCTACATTAAAGTCACTTTATTAACACATTAACATTATACATGAAATGATATTATACATTCACGTCACTACATTAATGACGTCACTTTTCAGGCAACGCAAGGGGTCAGAGTGACGCAACATGCCACAACATGAAATTTATTTTCCTCTGACTCTATTCTATAGTGGACGTATTAAGAGTTAAGGAGATATGACGTCACGTTCTACAATCTCTTTGCTGTAGATGGAAGAGGTGCACCTTTCAAGCATCTGGAGTTTGGCTGTTTTCGTTCCGTTACAGTGGTGGCATTTTCGAAATTAGAAATAATTGGAACAATTGAAAACCGTCAAATTGCGATGGATTTTTCTCCGTTGATGCTACATATTTCACTTGCGTCGTACCACAGGCGAGGGTCGGCAAATGGGGAAGCAGCCATTGTGCCAGCCAAACAAATCAGTCACGTGGTGACAACTCGCGTCGTCACCAAACAACTGAACAAGTCTCTGTAACTCTTTATCTTTGACTTCGGCCTAAACAGTTAGACATCCCTGACTCTCGATCCACATGTCAATCGCTCATTTAACCTATACCAAGAATGTATAGGGTTGGGGAGGATAATTGGTGACCGAGACCCATTCTGAAACGTCTTAGATTCATTCCTGTTAGTCCCGTCTAAGTTCATAGAGGGTGCCAAGAGTTTATGTGGTAATTTCTACTCAGTTTTCAGCCTAACATTAAACGAAACTAGCTTGTATTTAATTATTATTTAGTTTAGCTTAGTTGTGATTTAGTTTACTTTAGATTTCGGCTGAAAAATGAGCAAAAATTACCAGATGGAACGCGTGGCGTGGCGCCCTCTGAAAACTCGGATGGAACTAATAAGAATGAATGTAACACGTTTCAATAGGAACTTTTTAAAGTTACAATTTCTCCTCCCCGGCCCTACAAATTCTTGCCTATATACCCATGTCGTAACTGAGTCATCGCCCGATAAACCAAATCAGGCGAGCTTCAGGTGGCCGAAATATACGAAAGATGAAACTCCCGAGTGTGCTCTACACCACGACACCTTTGATACGCCGGGAAACGTCACCGCTCTGCCCACGATCTGTCCGCTCTAGCCTCCAGATATTTAGGGCCACGTCCGCCTCTGCCGCAGGTACCGTACACAGGGGTTTGCTACTGAAAATTTCCCTTTAGGACAAGAAGAACAAATGACATGCAGATTTCCCGTTTGGTTAAATTCCATTTCACAGATAGAAATCGGTTTAATGTTATTTGGCTTTATGGTAAAATTCCCGTTTCGCCAAAGCTAATTTCGCGAAATGTAACATTAGGTTAAGATAATTGAATCAGATCGACTGCGCATACAGTACCAGGATTTGTCTCATGTGTGGCAGGACGTTCTAAAACGGGAAATGTAGAGTATTTGTTTAATATGGTGAGTAAAATCTGTTGAAATTGGATATGTTTGCACTCGTGTGGGAGAAAAGAATGGCTGGAGAATTTTGAAGCTGGTAGTCCATAGCGTTCGCCGTGGCAATGTTGTGTTGAATTATTTAATTGTTGTACTGTTTCATTCGCGCATTGAGTAGTGTTTCTTTTGGTTAAAGTGGGGGAAAAACACCATTATTCCAAGTGAATCAAACCAAAAACAAGCTTTAGAGCTCATATCCCCATGAAATTCACAGCTGTGAAGGCACCCAAATAACAAAAACGGATTTTTTTTGTAATTCCAGAAAGTGAACACAATTTCTGTTTGAACTGGGCCATGTATGTGTGTTGGGTGTGGTTAATTATATGTGTATTATACAGGGGTTTGTGGGTTTATGTTTTTCTTTATCTTTTACCGGAAAGTTAGTGGAATGCAATGTGTTTGAAATGAGCCATGTCTATGAGTGTGAGTGTGTTAATTTGTTCATTGTACAGGCGTATTTTTGTTTATTTTGGGGCTTTGTTTTTTTTTTTTTTTTATTCCATAGTTTTGGAGTTCAGATTATAGTTCGTTTGAAATTTGTGCTCGAAACGGGCCATGCCTGCGTGTGGGTGGGTGTGCGTTTAAAGGCCGGTTGCCACCAAATTAGCATTGCAGCATCTAGGCCTATCGAATTCTCTCTCGCAGGAAGCAAAGGAATGCACAAAGCAAAACTTTTAAACGCTACAAACAAGCCGCGTAAACCCTTAATTATTGAGTAGACATTTGGTACGCCCTCGTGCACCTGGAAACAAGCTGCAAAGATTAACGATATTAGTGTCAATAGATGGCGCTACGAAAAAATATAAAGAAATTCCCCTGGCGCCATCTAGTGACACTAATACCGTTAAGCTTTATAGCTTATTTCCTGGTGCACGAGGGCGTACCAAAGTTTTACTCAATAATTAAGAAGGCACGTGACTTGTTTTTAGCATTTAAAAGTTTTGCTTTGTGCATTCCTTTGCTTCCTGCGAGAGAGAACTAGATAGGCCTAGATGCTGCAATGCTAATTTGGTGGCAACCGACTTTTAATTTGTGTGTTACAAGAAAACGTTTTATTATTTTGGGGATTGTCTTGTTTTGTGTTGTTCCCTTGAACTGGAGTTCAAATAAAAGTTTCGTTCGAGAGAACTATAATCCGTACTTTATTTCAGTGCCTTCACAGCTGTGAGTTCCATCAGGGATACGAGCTCTAATGTTTTTTTGTCTGAACAGCAAAGCCATTTTTTTTTCTTAGCTATTTTGCTTCCTTTTATTGTTAAACGGGACGGAAAGCCAATGGGCTCGAAATTGGTTAACTAAATACAGATGCAAACCTATTTACGTTGCCTTTTGGACTTATATGTCAAACTGCCTGAGCGGGGAATCGAACCCACGACCTCTGAAATCAAAGGCCAAGGTCCTACCGCTAAGCCAGATTGATACGGCCTTTACGGTCATTGGTACGGTCTGGTTTATCATGTATATATCCATTCTTCTCCGAATTTTGTTGTTGTTCGTAGAACGTTGCTCCCTATCTGACCAAGGGCATTTTCTTTTTTGAAGTGTTTTCAGTGCGGACTGCCCTGAGCTCCCCATTGGACAGCATAGCGCGCGAACCCAGCGTATTCTAAGTAATATATATCCGTGAAGTAGACCGGGTTATCCCGAAATAATTGCTCGTCTGCGAGAAACGGAACAGTCCAAAGATCGAGGGGTTGCGAAATCGTACGAGCGCCCCAACGCGAGTTCGATTTTGCTACCCCTCGATCTTCGGACTGTTCCGTTTCGAGCAGACGAGCAATTATTTCGGGATAACCCGGTCTAATTCACGGATATGTGTTTTAATGCTAAGGTGTGACGTCGAGCCAAACATGTCGAGTTATTTGAGATTAAAAAAAAAATTTATTTGAAAATTTTATTTGTGAATTATGACGTAAATTCCTGAACTCAAACTTCCGGTTTAAACTTCCTGTCTGCGAAAGTCTCACGTGCGCGAGGACGTCCCTATATACGGTTTAAGGTAAAACCGTATTTTTTCTACTTTATTAGTTTAAATAAGATATAGCGTATAAAATGCGCTATTCGCTTGAGTCTCGTAGGTTTTTAAGTGTGTTTAGGAGGTGTCAGTAGGCTAGTTTTCGTACCGCTGGAACGAAAGGTTGTGGGGGGTTCGGCTTGGAGTATTCATTCGTGGGTGGGGGTGGGGAGGGGGCTAGCATCGTACGCGAGGTTTTTTTTTTTTTCGTCTTAGTGCGTAAAATGTCGCCAGGTTATAAATGTGCTGTTCGCTTGAGTATCGTATGTTTTTAGGTGTATTTAGGTGTGTTTACAAGTGTCGGTAGCCTAGTTTTAGTACTGTCGGAGTGAAAGGTTGGAGGATTGGACCATTCCTGCACGGTTGGGGTCCTAGCATAGTAGCCTACGCGAGGTTTTTTTTTTTTTTTCGTGTTAGTACGATAAATGTCGCAGGTTGCAAATGTGCTTATTTATGTTGGTTGAATTTGTTTTGTGTACGGTAGTTTTGCAAAGTATGTGACGTGGTAGAGCAGTGGTTGTGTGGAGCGCGAAAAAAGTGTTAGATTATCAAAAAAAAGTGTTAGTTATCGAAAAAGTGTGGGTTATCAAAATTAACCCATGGTCACGTGTGTGTGTTTTCAGATTAACCGTATATAACGGCTACACTTTTAGCATTGGGATGTGTTGGCGTGACGTCACCGCCGTGCATTAAATATGGATAAACAGCTATCGTGTTCGTCGAAGCCTACATATGAATGTAGTCGAAAGCAACTTTAAAGACTAGCTTAACTATTGTGAACAACAGGGGCAGGCTGATTAACCAGGATCAAAAAATGTCACACTTTAAAACGATGGAAAGTATACGAGGGAAAGTAATTTTAAATGCTATGCCCAACAACGAGGTTAAAAACGTTATTTTAAATGTGTTTTTTTTAACATCTTGTAATTTTAACATAGCCCTGGCTTTTTCTCATCCGGTAAAAATGGCGGAACACTTGGTTTTGGCGTTCGGCCTTATTTCTCTACATATCCGCTAAGTGTCGCCCATTAATCTTCTGCACAGCTGAAATGGCTGAAAAGATTGTAGCAACGTGTGTGTCGATCCTCCATCCGTCCGTCGCTGTTTTTCAACTCCGGAACGGTACAGGATAGAGACAAATGGTTCTCGCCATTAGACTCAGCGTCCAAAAATTAGTTAAAAAGGAATTAAAAAAAAAAACCGAAAGTATGAATTGGAAGTGGCCGACAAGTAAACACATCAACTACGGAACGGTACCAGATACAGACAAACGGTTTTTCACCGTTAGGCTCAGCATCCAAACTACAAATGAATAAAAACACCGGAAGTATGAAGCTCAAGTGCCCGAAAGTGGCGGAAGAGTACAGAAGACTGCTTGCGACGACGTAAAGTCGCTGCCCCACTTGTTATTTGGGAGTAATTGTAATCCGATTTTGTTTTTGCTGGTATTCATTTTCGTTACCAAACAGTAGTTTAATTAGGATTGATCAAGAGAACGACAAAGATAAGGAGAGAGTTGACAAAAAGGACACACCTCAAGGTACGCAAAGGCCAAAAGCTCTAGAGATTTCATTGCAAATGTGGTGACTATGAATATCCCAGATGAGATGCAAGTTTTAATCCTAGGAATGTACTGGCATTATTAAGCCTATCAACAAGTTTATTGCCAACAAAAATACTAGGTTTATAAGTATAAAGCTTTTGTTTAAGCTTTATCATGAAGCTGTTTTTTTCAGTGTTATCATATAACTAGCCTGACCCGTGCATGCTGCATGGTGACTGAATTTCCCGGACTTAGCTTTTTTCAGTATTTTGTATTCTTAGAAAGTAACTGGCGCTTTCAATTTCTTCTCCACCCCCCCCCCCCAGCCCTCCACCAGCCCTACAAAGGCAAAAGGCTTTATGTCACAAAAACTAAATATGGAGGAAAAGGCTTAAAACCTAATTCGTTTAGTATAGGTTTTAATTGGAGTTGATGTCTTCTGCCTTGGCGTTTCTTCGTATTATAGCAACCCATGTACAAGGTGACTCAGTTTACTGATGGGTGTGATGCTGAGACATAATGCCCCACCATTATCTCTTTTTTTTCCTTTTTTTTTTGCGACTTGAAGCCTTTCGCACCCTTCTGCCCTCTTCCGGGACCCTGACCATACCCCATACCCCACTGCACCCCTCCCGCAGTGTGGGGTCTCCCACACCCCACTGTACCCCCTCCCACAGTGTGCGGGTCTCAGTGCCCCCCTGCAACCTGGAACCCCAAGTGGTTGGTCTTTGGTTTTTAAATATCCACCCCCCCCCCCCACATACGCACGCCCGATGCCCCCTCCCCCCGATAATGTGATTTCTCTCCCTCTTACTCTTTGTTCTTCTTTTTTCCCTTTTTTCATCCCTCCCTGCATTAAGATATAATATAACCTGTTTTAGATTAGGTCAGTCATTAATTTTAAGTAGTTCGCGATTAAGGGTCGTTTAGCCTGTAGCAGATCTGCCAGAGGTAAACATTGTATCACCAGCAAACCAAATAAACTAGAGCAAACGGTGGCAATTCATTTATGTATATTAAGAAGAGTAATGGCCCGAAGATAGAGCCCTGTGGCACACCTAAGATTTTACATGGAGGGGGGTTTGGAGAATTCATTTATTTAAACGTATTGCTTCCCATTATCTAGGTAGAATGCGAAAGAAAATCATAATAACACCCCAGATATCGTAGTGGAGGAGCTTATTAAACAATTGTTTGCGACTGAGTCTAGAGAAAGCCTTTCTGGTATCAATAAATGCAGCAATTATGCACGAATTCTTTTTCAGAGGAGTCAATAATCTTACCCGCTAATTTCAAGGTAGCGTCTTCCGTCTTCTATTACTATGAAAGCCATACTGGTTGGCGTTTAGGGCTTTGTTGCTGATTAGGAAGGAATTAACACGGTAAAAAATTACTTTCTCAAAGAATTTTGAAAGAGAACATACAATCCACCCAAAACCAAACCTGGTGTAAAAAGCCGCCAAACTTCCAAAAAGGGTCTGTCTTTGAAGGTAGTGATATCATTCAACGAGGGAAAGGTCGCCAAGGTTAATCCTATTAGCCAAGTTGATCGCACCGACTAATAGTTCGAAACTTAAATGAAAACAGAACATTGCTACTCGCTGTAGCATTCTTCAAGTTTTCATTTAATGACCAAAGTATTATTTGGTGCGATCCTTTTTGGAAGCTTGGCGGCTTTTTACACCAGTTTTGGTTTTGGGTGAGTACCACAATTTTCATAGGACTGTGAACGTACAAATGGTTACACTGTCTTATCTTCATCTGTATCTTTATTCCTGGAGGAATTTTATATCTATAAATTTTCACATTTATAATTTTCAAATTTACCATTGCCAATTAGCCGTTAGATTAGCCAAAATGACACGGCTTAGTTTATTTACATGATCATTCTTCACATGCTTAAGTTTCTTCAATCCCATTTTTGCAAACACTGGCTAACAATCGCTGATTTCGTTCGCTTCGCTCACTCAGCGCATGCCCTTTTAGTTGTTTTGTTGATCCCTGCACCTTCCCCTTACTTTTTTCAAGATTTCGGCAGCATTAGGGATTTATTCTTGACATGATAAGATATGCTTTTAGTTGCTTGCAGTTGATAGACACATGTAACTTAGGACCGTGAACATACAAAAAGTCAGCGCATCGTCTCATATTCTGCTCTGCATTTTTTTAAGGAATTTTTTGTCGATAAATAATTAGCCGTTACATCAGCAAAATTGAGAATTTTTTTCGTTTGCTTTCTTGGATCACATTTAGTCAAGGTCACTGTTACGAAAACAGCAGAAGGCGAAGCACTTAATTTTTTGGTTATTAGCAAAAACCCCGTTAGCTCGTGGATGCTCGTATTGTTGCGTAACCATCATCTAACGTGCATCCCTTAATTCTTACTCAATCCACGGCAACGTAAATGTTTGTTCATTTTGTCCTTCGTTACAGTTCAGCTTTTAGTGCGTGCTGGCTATCATACAGGGCGATAGCCGTGTGTATATATGATTGAAGTCCTCTCTCCAGCAAAACTAAAACTATTAATTTCTCCGTTTCTATTCAATATATTTCGACCAAACTTGGCCAGATAGTAGATAGCAACTTTTCCAAACTTTACACCAACTTTTATTCAATTCCGTGCAAGAGTAAACAAAGGGAGCCACACGTAAATTTGAAAACTCTTCACTTGTTGTTGTTGTTCTTGTTCTTGGCTGACACGGTTTCAGAAAACTACTGCACCTACCTAAAATCTGAAACATGATCTGAGTCAGAAATTTCTCTGGGCTTCAACCTTACAAGGACCACTTTTTCAATTGGTCCATTCCGGAGTTACGGGACCCTAAACGATCATTTTGATTGTTTTACATTGTTTCAACCATTGTATTTAGGGAACAATGCCACTCAGCAAACTTCAGATTCATTCTTTGTCCACGTGTTATGTCTTTGCTAAAAAGTTGATTGTTGAACGGTAAAATAGAAGAAATGAAGAATCTGGCTGTTGCAGACATAGGGCCTTAGGGCTTCGGGCAGATGACCAGGAGTGGTTAACGCTTGTTAAACCCTTTAACCCTTTTTGAAAGAAACTACTGTTAGTATACTGTTTAGCATTTGTTGTTAGGAGCGTACGGTTTTGGACCATGGCTTTTGGATTAATAAATGAATGAAAGAATCCGTGTTTCAGCTAAACGCATATATTTTTAAACCAAAATAAGCTGCGTTGTGAATTTCGAGTTCGGCCTCTAAATTGGCAGCTAAAAACGATAGAATTGCGTATTTATTTCACAGATGGAGGCTTTCAGAGCTGACTTGAATTGTTTCAAAGTGGCCAGCAACAATCGATTGCATGCATAAACCTTTGTAGCGCGACGCCATAGCCGTAAAAAAGGTACACGGATTACAAACAAAAACGTCAAGTGAGCCGTAAAAAAGGGGGATATATGATTGAATTTTCACTTGTTAAAATGAACACGGATAAAAATTGATGATTTTTAATTGAAATAATAAAATGTACAATTGAGAAAATTCCATCTGTTTAGGTGCTGTTGTGCTTTAC
>JAHWFP010014058.1:0-26806 GCA_023313725.1 Lithobius niger
AGTTTGTTTCCGCTGTAGGTAGAAAAAAAAATTCTGGCTACGGCCCTGGTTTGCACAGTTGTCCATTGACACGTGTACGTTTCGAGTTTAAATAATGCTGGTAGCCAACATGACAACTTCCCACAATACAAAACTCGACTTAAATAATTGTGTGAACGTATATTTTCCATAGAAAAACCCATTAAAATATTTGGGGGGGGGATGGGAGAGGCTAGGCCTACTTTAAAATAATTGTTCTTTGCCCGTTTTGTTGTTACATTAGTTGGCGCAACAAATAACACAAGTATAAGCCTACTCGTTTTTATTTTTTTCTGGAGCAGCAAAAGGAAAGATCCAAAATCTCTTCAACGCTGGGCATCGACATACAATTCTTCCATACCAGGCTCAGGCCGGACAATGTTTTTCAAGTCCTCGTCTAACTTGGGCCTTTCTCAGACCCATGTGTAGGGTAGAAAAAGCCAGCGCTTACAGAAAAGTTTTGACACTTTAAACGCCAACAACAGGGCGGCAAACATGTTGTAAACTTCACAAAAATTACGGCCCAGCCCTTGGCAGCGTTGTCCAGTGTTTCATATCCATAATGGATATGAAAAGTTTAGTTTGGTGTCCTCGTTATGAACCCATGGTTTTGCCTGTGGGCACGTTGAGGCAAGCATGGAAAGAAAGGGTTCAAGTCACGACCCAGTGCGGCCAGTTGTAGACGAGTGACTGTGATTACGTTTGCGGAAAACATTCTTGGTAGCTTGCTCTGCATAGGTTTTATCAATAAATATGTGCGAAAAATAAAACTCGTCTTGCAATTCCACCAATCATGTGTCAATTCACAAGCACAGCGTGTAGCCAAGGCCAATTATCGTGTGGCCTGGAAGTGCTCTTAGCATGGCAGGTAAAATTAAAATAAGAGTTAAGTCAATGTTAAATCAACTGGTCTCCTGGCCAGGAAGCCAAATACAGTTTCATTCTCTGATATGACCACCTTGCAGCAGAAGAGAAACACGAAGCAAGGGACAATGTGGGAGGGTAATCCCATGTGCTCAAAACATGTAGGCCTACACATTTCTCAGCTCCTGATAATTATAATCAGCTAATGGACATTTTATTACACAGTAGCTGCATTGTTGACGGAACCACTTCCACAGCGGCTCCAAGCTCGTCCACCATCGATCTGTATATGTGGAAGTTGTACTATCGCCATTGGTGTTAAAGGTAAATCAAGGTCGCCGTTCACGAAAATGATGTCAGTTTTTTTCCAAATTACGAGCCTCGCTCGCGCTGTCGCGCTCGCTGCGGCTAACTACATAACATCAGAAAACGCAACCAAAAACTTAGCCGGAAAACTTCACGTGCCGGAATCTAGATAGGTCGGCCATCTTGCTTGGAGCTTCTGCGGTAGTGGACCCTTGTTGGCATATACAAATGAGTTAAATTTAATATTTGCATAGTAACTTAGAATTAGTGGAGACACTGCCATGTCTACGAATTTTTTTTTTCCTTTTCAAGTTAATTAGAAGTGGAATATTTAGAATTTACATACAGGAAATATGTATGGTGACGGAAATGAGCGAACAATCCATCTTTAAAAAAAAAATTAACTGAAAATAAAGGATTTCAACAAGTTTAACTAGAACTAATTTTTAACATGACAGGTTAGGGGTCCACTATAACTGCAGAAGCTCGGAGCAAGATGGCCGGCTTATTAGATTCCGGCTCATGAAGTTTAGAAAGGTTTAAGATTTTGGTTGCGGTTTCTGGTGTTATGTGGTTAGTTTAGGTTAGGTTAATTTAAAAAAAAACTGACCTTATTTTCGAGAAACAGCGACCTTAATTTACCTTTACACCAATGGAGATAGTACAACCAACGTATACAGATCGATGGTGGACGCGCTTGGAGCCGCGTGGAAGTGGTTCCCCGGTTAGTGTCATACCATTTATGAATGATAATACACGATAATTATCGCACGTATTTTAACTTACCGTCAATAGGTGACTATTTTGTTAACGACGAACTAGGCCTAAGATACGCACACGAGGTTTGATTGATGCCTGCGGCACATACTGCATGCTAGCTGCGTGCACGAGAGCGAAATTTTGTACCGTTTTGTACATTTTTGTAATGACATATTTTTGCTATTATAGCATTCGTACCTAATGCTGTCGACTGATGTATTTTGTAATAACTTGCACTCACATTACAGGTAAACTAGTCTTGAAACGGAGTCGTTCTACGTTGCCGGAAACAAAATTTGCCACAGCCACCCCCAAATCGAATTAGGCCTAGTGGCCTCTCATTAGACGTAGCTACTGAAGTGATTTAAAATCAACTTACGTTTTAAAATACTCTGGATTCATCTAACGAATGTCTGCTCATTCTTTTTGCTATAATACATGTGAGTATATTCATGTTTACCTGATTTATTACTTACATATGCGTCAACTTAAGACGTGCAGCCGTTGCCGCGGTAAAATTCTCCGCTTTTGCCGGGAAAGCTCTGCCAGTCTTGTTATGATTCCTACTAGGCTTTAGTTTTCATGGTAGCTAGCGCCAGTCGTCTCCCTAGATACGGCATCCTGAACTATCCAGATATAACACGATTAGCATTGCGGGCCGAAGAAGTGGCAGGGCCTGATACGAAACTAATCTCGAACGCCACGCCTTGGTTAACTGGTAATTAATGGCCAAGATTGCACCTTGCATACCTAAAACAAGCAAGCGAGGTCACGACTTAAACAATCGATGATAACATCAAGTCATTCTCTTAGTGGCCTTTTATAATCCTTATAATCCTTTTATTGAACCGTTATTATTTCTTGCAAAGAAATAATATTTCCTTGATTTCCCAATACGAACATATACCAAATTAGCCTGTGTACACGCCCTGAAAAAAAAAACTGGACTAGCAAGGCCTTTTCATGGCCTAATAATCTTTTATTATTATTATTTTTTTGGTCGGATAAACAAATGAATGGTATTCGATATTTTTTTGTAATTTTGTTGGGTGATCCAAAACTATTTTTGTCTTTCTTATTTCCTACCTAACGCAGCTAACTTATTCAATCAAGCTTAGCAAAACATGGAGGGAATACAATTTACGTAGCCTACTGGAAAAAAAAAATGTAGTGGACAGTACAGAAGCACTCTCCCCCTCCATCCCCCCCCCCCCCCCCTGCCTCCGCTTCCCACCCAGAAGATAAAATAAAACGTGTTTGACTGGGTTGAGAGATTTTACGCTCAAAAAAAAGGAGGTAGCCTACGACAACATCACGACAAAATTTCGTATTAAAAAAAAAACTTGAAAATACACATCAATTTGCCGTAAAAGCAAATTTTTGTTATGTAAAATGTGTTAAACACGTCTTTACGCATTTTAGTTGAAAAAACATTAGCTGAGGAGAGAACGTTCAAAACACGAGCATTTTTTCTATGCTGCGACACTTAATCCTTTATCCCTTCCAAAGCGCAAGCACGGCCGTGAGCTAAGTTGAGGTAACAGTACTGATCAGTTTTTTTTTTCTTTTTTTACTTTTTCTATTATTTAAATGTTGTTCTTCCCGAATGCATGGGGGTAGGAGGTTGGAGGGGGGGATTTAAATCCCCGGGATTCTTATGCTGGGGATTTATTTTCCGTGGGATTTTTTCCCCAGGACTATTTTGTAGAGATTTTTTCCCGTTATTTATTTGTCGGGCGATTTTTTCCCCGTGGTGTCATTTTATCCGGGGAATATTTTAACAGGATTTTTCTACTGGGATATTTTTTTTTACTTGGTTCCCCACCCCTCCCCCCCCTCCCCCGCCCCGGAAAAAAAATCTAGGGGTTTTGCTTCTTGTGCTCGGCATCTTTTTCACTTTTTCACTCACAAAATCGATTCAATCAAAAATCAATTCATCTAGAAAAAAAAATAGGAACTGAAAGGAAATAAAAACAGTACGGCAGTCTCGCAAGTTTAGTTTAGGTGTACTTAAATAGGTCATTGCGTTTTGCGCCTGCAGCACAATGCAACACGCAACAAACCGAGCGAAAATCGAAACTGAAACCATAAAGGAGATGCGGGGATTTCCCTTTCGTCAGCTGACTTCTGGAATGTCTATATAAATGCCTGCGATGCAGCGCGGTTATCATTAGGTACTGATATCTGGCAAGCGTCGAGTGAGAGCAGTGCGGGGCCGTTTGTGAGGTAATTGTGGTGCAATTTTATTTTACTTTGTGTTATACATTTTCGTGATTTTGTTTTAATTTTTAGGTGAAGTTAGTTGGTAAATGTTTTGGAGTTGTAGCGTACCGAACAACTTCGTTTAGCGTTTGAATATTTAAATCACTACGGCGCCGCCAACACCGAGGATGAAGTTGCGACTAATAGTTTTTTTTTTTTAATAGACATGACTGGTTGGATTATGTAGAATATAGATTAGTGTAAAAACCAGTGTAAAACAGATTTTACTAAGTTTGTGCGAAGTTATAAACTACGTCGAAACTTTTTAACACTCCATAAAACAAGAATAGCAACTTTAGAACCGCATGCTAAAAACAAAATAATAAATTGAACCATAATACCAGGAACAAATGAACATGTTGTTTTCCCGGAGGGGCTCGTTTTATTGGCTCCTGATAATACATATGTTTTAGGCGTCAGTCGTTGTTGGGACTAGAAATCAGGAATGCTAACTGATGTCAACTACTGAGCTGCGAGCAAGATTTAATGGGGCTGTCTCAAGGGCAATGCGACTGTGAGCACTGAGCATATAATTATGTTAATCCTGTGTAATAACCTGAGTACTGAAACTTCGATACGAGTTACCGCAACTCTAATGTTATCAATTTGCGAACCGTCGGTGTTAGGATCAGAGATTAGGAATCCTAAACAACGTCAACGACTAAGCTGCGAACAAGGATTATATTAGTTACATATTCTTTCGTTAATGAGGCGGTTTCAAGGGCAGGTCTATGCTGCTGTGGGCAAATACTTAGTTAATCAGAAGTAACCTTGACTCCTTGAGCACGCTGTGACTCTAAATTTGTCGACCGAAATGTTCGTTATACATATTTGAATTTGGTTACAGCCCCATTCCATTGGAAACTGGCAGACTATTTATATAAATAGATAAACCTAATTTTAAAACTGCCTGCAAATAAAATTAGCGTGATCATTCATTCAAGGATAGCAAGAATTTGGGAATAGTAAAGGTTTGACCTCGGTCTCCCATGTTAAAGCGAAAATTTGTGTTTATCTCCTCCAAAGTTTAATTTTTTTAAATCGTATTGGGTATGCAGGCCCTTACGACAGGACCTGGTAAACACTCTTATCAAAATTTATCAGGAGGATCGGAACTGAAATCGTGTTCATAGTGTTTTGTCTCCTTGTTGGGTGTTAAGACATTTTTAGACAAGGCTCTCTACAGCCAAAACATTCCATCCTAGCCCCCCCCCCCCTCCCAAGCGAAACGCTAAATGTAGTTTTCGTCTGCAGTGCTATTTAAAAAACAATAACACTCATTTGGCCACTTAAAGTGGCACTATCACCGATTGAAATGCGAACGAAAATACCATGGCGCCATCTAGCGGCAATGATATTGTTAATCTTTGTAGCTTGCTCCCAGGTGTACGAGGACGAACCAAATTTTCACATACTTAAGGATGTCGTGGATTGTTTGTTTCGTTAAAATAAATGCCGTTATGCATTCCTTCGCTTGGTGCAATCAAGAGCTAGATGGTACTACGTAGTGCTAGATGTCAGATTTCGTCTGCTTTCAATCAGTGATAGTGCCACTTTAAAACGGTAAGGTTTTACTGAACTGAAGTCAAAACAGGAAAAGAACATGAATAAACTTTCCTGTCGGTTTCAGATACCACACTGTTGCTGTAGTGTTTAGTCCACTTGAAACCTTAGGTCTGTCTCACATTACGTTAGCAATGCTGAAGTGGAGTGTAGCACAGTGAAACGAACATCAAGGGGCCGTTGCGTTGTTATAAACAACCACTACAACTACCAAAAAACTGTTTTGCAGACCCTCCCCCCTCCCTCAACCCTTAACAGAATCGTGGATCCGATCCTGATTTTTAAATAATGCTAATTGACCTAATGTGCGTGATTTTGAAACTAAACTGGTTTGTTGGAGAGTGGAAATTTGAAAAGCAATGGGCAGAAATTGTTTAGGTAAAGCGTACAACCAAAAATAGGTATAAAGAGCCTTGACATTTTGAATTCGAGCAGAACTATGTACAAACACAATTTTTCGATAAAAAGCATTTTTTTGTGTGTGGGGGTTGTGCACAGCTAGGACAACGATAATTTCGGCACTTTTTACGCTATAAAAGAGTCCTAAAGAACTTTACTAGATGGAGGATAAGGGGGAGATGGAGGAAAGCATTGTATAGCTGGCTGTTTCATATTGTTCTGTGGTTTCCTTTATCCGGTGTAGAGAAAATTAATATATCCTATATAAATTTTACTTTTTTTTCAGGTAGATGAACAGGTATTCAAGCGTAACAACCTGAATACCGATTAAGGTAATGTGATTTGGTTTAATTTTGACTGTTAACAATTGGCTACTTATGGGCAGCAGCAATGTAATAACTTGTAATTAAAGTGAATACTAATAGGTACACAGGATGGTCTGTAAACTACAATCCTAAAAAAAATTGGGTCCTAAATTTCAGAATTAGGTTATTTCGTTCCTATTACCCAATAGCCATGGTGCTCCATGCACTAAGTCCATCGCCATTCAGGACGTTGTCATCACCCAGATAATAACAGTACATAATGAACTGTAGGTCTCTACACCCCATCTACATCCATGCAAATGTCTGGCCAGCTATAAAAAGGTCGTAGTTTGCTATGTACCCCCCCCCCCCCCGCACTTCTTGGGCTATTACAATTAACCAGAATCGTGCATCTACTAAAATTTGCCAGATAAGGAGGATTGGGTCAAGGCCTCCCACTAAAGTGTCAAAATTTGATACCCCTTGGTGAGTGGGGTTGGCAGGTTCTTGTTGACATGGTTTGAGCCTTCGTGCTGTGAGATTTGCGGTGAGCATTGCATTTTTTAGGCATGTAGGCTATTTTAGTGCCACATTAGCACGTTATTTCTTTGCGTATCTTTTAAGGTTGTAACTGATGAAGGACCGGATTGGGGTCCGAACATTTATCGAAATGCATGTTCCCATGTTGTCCACTTGTGAATTTTATTACTTCACCCTTAGTTGAACTTTTTATCATCATATATATTAATCGTCTATGCAGCCAACTTTCACGAATTTTGTTCCTGGATCTCCTCCATTAATATTTGGTGTGCGATGGTGTCTACAGACAGCTACCGTGGTGTAGTTTTGCACTAAGTCAGAATTTCGATTGGTCGTTCCATTCCGGAGCTACGGGGCCCCGAATGAGCAGTTTCACTGTTTTAAACATTGTTATTAGGTAACAATGTAAATTGGCAAACGCCAGTATTAAAAGCTTAAAGAGCAGAACAACAACAATGGAAACGCCAGGAAACAAGGGGTAATCGACCCCAAAACGAAACTTGTTTAGAATTCCCGCCAAGCCTTTTGGCCGTGTGAAGTCGTGATATCAAAAGCCAAGCTCTTTCGCCAAGCTAATCCCACCGAATAATAGTTCGAAGGTTAAATGAAATATATGAAAATCGCTTACTGCGCAATTTTCAGTTATTTCATTTAACGTTTGAAGTATTAGTCGGTGGGATTAGCTTGGCAAAGAGCTTGGCGTTTGATATCACGACTTCAAACGGCCGAAAAGCTTGGCGGAAATCCTTAACAAGTTTTGTTTTGGGGTAGATATCAGATTTTTTTTGTCCAAATTGATGAAATCCATTTTTTCTTAGTAATTATGAAATGGAAACGCCAACCTAGTTTTCTGGTCCATTTCTTTTTTTTTTTTGGTTGAACGAATTTGTTTAATGTTCAGTTTGGCATTGTTGCAGAAAAACAATGTTTAAAACAATGTAAAACAATCAATTTGGTTGTTTGTGGCTCGCTGAATCACTTAACCAGACAGAAGAAGCCATATGAAAGGGCACATCTCCAGATCAATACCTATAAAATGAGCTAAGAAACAGCTTTATCCACCGCATGGAAAAATTTATTTTCGTGATACAATAAAGCGTTACCAGTAGTTAGTAGTAGTTAGTAGTAATCCACCCAAAACCAAAACTGGTATAAGAGAAGCCGCCAAGTTTACAAAAAGGGTCGGCCTTTCAAAGTAATATCATTCAACCAGGGAAAGGCCGCCAAGGTTAATCCTATTAGCCAAGTTAATCGCACCTACTAATAATTCGAAGGTTAAATGAAAACTAGAATATTGCTACTATCGGTAGCAATCTTCAAGTTTTCATTTAACGTCCTAAGTATTATTCGGTGCGATTAACTTGGCTAATAGGATCAACCTTGGCAGCCTTTCCGTGGTTGAATGATATCACCACTTTGAAAGGCCGACCCTTTTTGTAAACTTGGTGGCTTCTCTTATACCAGTTTTGAGTGGATATCTCAACTTTCATAGGCCTGTGAATGTACAAAAAATCCCAGTGTAATTGTCACCTCTACCTTTTTTGTCTGGAGTTATTTTATATCTATGAATTTTCTCATTCATAATTTTCACATTTGCTATTGTCATTCCGAATAAATAATTAACAAGCATAAGAGTATGGTAATTGCAAGGACCTAATGAGTTCCTATGGTATAAAAGATACCCTGTGTCTTATTGAACCAGTATTGAGAAATTTATTTGGGTCGTAGGGCAGATAATTCATTTTGAATTCGCTTACCGTAAAAAAAAAGATTTGGATTTGATGGGGAAAAAAACGACCAAACCTTTGCAACCCACCTGTGCAATTTGTTTCCTAATCATCTTTCCAGCAAAATTTGTCTCTTTTATCGTCGTGGGGCAGATAATTCAGTTTGGATTCGTGTACCGTAACAAAAAACCGACCAAACCTTTGCAATAAACGATACTCCGTCTCTTAGTGAACCATTCCATTCCATTCTGAATTTTAATTGAGGCCGCGGCCTACTGCCTTGCGCTCCATAAAAACCACCACCACCTATTTGCAACAGCAATGAATTCTGACAATTAGGTACTGAAACGATAAGCGTGTAACACTTAAGCAGGTTATAATCTACTGTTCGATGACAATACAAACAATGGTTCCGAGCTATTCGAAAAAAACCCTGCGACCCCCTCAAAAAGACGCGAGCGGTCCCCCGGATGTTGGCTTCTCCGGCGTACACTCGAAACCAGCAACAATAATTTTGCACTTACGAGCCACTTCAGGACCACGTGCTTCTAGCTGCAACCCCCATTTTAGAAAAAGGCACTTCCCCATATGACGCTTTACCTGTCTGCCAAAATTAGATCTGACAACTTTCCCTAATCAGCTGTAGACGTGTCGTTATACCCTATGAGAATTAACGTGGGAGCCTGCGGACTAGTTCCTAGTTACCAGTAACACAAATCAACGTTATTGAGGACACTTTCTCTCCATGAAGGACACGTTCCCACATTTTCGTGGTGACGTTTTCTTCATTACTGGACCCAAGACACCTGATTCAAACGATTTGCAAAGATTTCTACCGCATGGGGAATTTACACCACTATGCTGAAATCGGGTATAAGTTGGTTTAAGTGAAAAGACACAAGTCTACTAATGAAGGATGCCTTTTTCATCAACAATCATTTTTTAACAATCGGATGTCTACAATCGGATGATCTATTACTTGGCGGCGACACACTAGCGTGTGTCTAAATTAGGCAAATTTCAACGTTAATTTACATCGTTTTTTCAACAAGAAAACGGTAAGCTGTGTCTTGAATAGTGACTTATGTTGTCAGGCTACCAAAGTCTCCCGATTAAACAAATTTAAACTTTTTCTGTGGCATTGTTATTTATCCTCAGATGGCTGAAAACAGCCAAACTACCTTTGCTGTAAAGACACAACGTGTCTAGTGGTCGCCATGCTCATATTTGCTCATATATGCTCATTTTTAGCCTTGTTATTTTGGTTTTAGTGCCACCATGTGACTGCTTCGGAGCAGCCTGTTAGACGAAATGTAAGGTTTTATTTTTACTCTGAAGATAACCCGTGTACACACCTTGGTATCGAAATATTAGTGGTTTACTTTTATCGCATGTGCTTTTGGCGCCAGTGTATTTTTTATGATCAGTGAGCTACTGTTATGCACTTGTGTCTTGTCGGAGTGGCATGACCCGGATTCCGGCAACGCAATTTGTCTCCAGGTCACCGGTATATGCCATTATTGATATGCCCATTTCTCCACTGGCATAAAGTTGACTAAAACAACTTTTATTACATCCCATCGTTTGACCGGGAATGTTTGCACCCAAAGGTAATAAGAGAAGGAATACAAATAAACACAAAGGCTCAAGAAAGGATTAAATAAATGTATACAAATCGCTGTGAATTACTTAAGCAATAGAACAACCCAAATGGTGAAAAATATCAAACACTAGAAATAACTTGGCACAGTAAGCCAATAAGAAATAATGCCTTACTAGAAATAACTTAAGCAATGGAGGAGTGGCTATATCGATAATGATCAATCCGAGTCATGTGGCTTACTGTACTAGGTATTTTTAGTGTAATATTTTCTCAATTCGTCTTGTTTGGTTGCGTGGCTCTTTTATGTATAATTTACAGGAATGTATGTTGTAAGGAATTTGTTTCCCTTAAAACCTTTAAATTTTACGATGGGTCTATAGTTTGACTGCACAAGATGGATACTTATGGTGGTGCCGAAAAGCAAAAAAGTTTACAATTACAAACTTGTACTGTTTTAAGTATCTTCACTTTGAAATGCATCTTACTGCTGGCTCTGCTTTGAATACTAAAGTGCTTGGCTTAAAATTTGATACTCTGGCCCTTACGGCTGGACGGCTGGTTGAGTCAGGCTTTTAATTCAGTTCGACTCTACCATTATTCCATGAGTATTTACTAAAATGTATTTTCTCTTTACAGTTAAACTTGTATTCAAGTGTAAAAGCCTGAATATTAAGGTAAGGCTGAAATGATGTAGAAGTATTACCATAAAGTGTTACTGGCACTCATAACTTGTTGTGGTACGTTATTCCATGTGTTCACCAGCAAAAGGAAAAGGTGCTGACGAAGGGAGGTGTTGCATCTGTGTTGAAAATATGCAAAGGCTAGGCCAATGTAGTTAAGAAATTTATTTTTTCTTGGAAACCTATTGTTTAGAGACAACACCTGCTCGGTGTCTGTAAATGAGCGACTGATATGGAATTCTTAGAAATCTATGTCGCTATTGCTTTCGTGGTAGCTTGGGACCTTTGTCTAACCCCTTATCACCAGGAGATCGGTGTACCCCAGAATCCCCACATCCAGTGGGGAAGCGGAGACCAATAACTTTGGTCTCCGCTTCCAGTCATGTAATACAGCTTCATGCGAGAGTTGGATGTTAACACTGTACATGACCCTGGCCTCCACCTAAGGGAACTTCATTACCATTTGTTGAAGCCTAATTTCGAGGCATATTTTTTGATAAAGAGACTTGCTTGGGTTCCATTTTTAAAATAATTGTGCGATAATGCAACCGTCCATCCAATGCCTTGTGGGCTTCAACTGGTACTGATTGGGGTGCTTATAGAACTATGTTTCTCTCCTTGTACCGTGCACTTGTTCAATGTAAACTGGATTATGTTTCTGTTGTGTATGACTCTGCCAGAAACCCCTCGCAATATTTTGGCTCCCATGCATCAATGAGGGCTCAAATCGTGATGGGTGCATGTCGTATCATTCTCGTGGAGAGCTTGTATGCAGAAACTAGTGAACCACCCTTGTCATTCCGCCAGAAGCCACTATCCCTGCAGGGTATTCTAAGAATCCTACTTGGGAAGCAGGATTTAACCATAGTCAAGTCTATAGGCTAGCCAAGCCCTCAGTCAAAGGTGGGATTTAAACTTCTGCAGTCTTAAATCTTGTCCATGGTGTTTTTTTTTCTCAGATGGATGAGTGTAGATGCACAAATCTCTCAAGGTCGGTGGCATTTCTAGAATGTAATTTACTTTTGACCTTTTGAAAGGCTGACATTCTGCAGAAAGCTACTTGCAGGAGTATCTCGTCCTTGGGCCAGCCTAAGAGGATATACTTATTTCTTCACTAATGCGTCCAAGACCGATTCAGTAATTTGTTGCGCTATGTTCGTCCGCACTTATAGGTTCCCCTCAATGTTTTCTACATATGGGAGAACTAAATGCAGTTGGCTGCACCAATAGCTTTGCTGCTTGATCTCGCTGCAGTAGCAGTTTGTTATCTTTGCAGATTTCAAGAGTGCAATACAAAACATACATTTTGATTCTTGCAATCCCATGATGCTGGCATTCCAGCAGCACATTTCAGTGGCATTATTGGCAAGGCAAATAGGTAGCCCTATGTTAGGACCCAGGCAATGTAGGGATCCTTGTAGTGGTGTACCGATTCCGGTTCTGAGTACGGTTCCGTGGTATCGGAACCGGTACCAGAACTGCTATGTTGGTTGGCCGATACTGACTTCCTTTCAAAAATCGGCGCAGACTACTAAATCAGTGAAATTGTCTTCTACTCCCTTTTCCAGGAGTATGCAATAGTTGGAAAGAATATCTTAAGAGATACCTTGGAACAGAAAATTAATTTCACTAGCTTAAATCGTTGAAAAACTGGTTGAATATTAGATCTGGATGAATAACTCAATTTTTGCACGTTTTTTTGGGCCACTTACCTGTTGACACCAACTTTTGAGTTGAGTTTGCATCATACAGGGTGTTCCAAAAGTCCCTCACAACATTTTAGGGCTTGACAGAAAAGAGTGAAACTCTGGCAATGTAAGTTTGGTTAAAGGATCTACCTTTTTGTACAACCGGCATTACACCTGCCCCCCTTGGGGGACCTAGAGGGGCCTCCAACTCAGAAATTTTCAATAGAATGGGGGTAGATGGATACCTTATTTGAAAGGTCTTCATTAGACGAGTAAAGTGCTGCAATGCTAGCTTCGATGCGATGAGCCCATCCAAAATGGCAGCCGGTCAAACATTAGGAATTTTCTCTGCATCCCTGTCTTACTCAGCCAAAGACGTCATAAAAGGGACGTAGATGACTGCAAAATGCTTCGTTCAATTTAGTTTTATCACCCTACGTCTTTTGCGGTTTGAAACCCAGAGTGTGGGCCCTAGTGCCCCCCTCCCCCGTTTCATTCCGGGGGAGGGGTGGGGAACTGAGGCCCACACTCTGGGCTCCAAACCGCAAAAAACGTGGGTGTAATCCAACTAATTGAACGAAGAATTTTGCTATCATTTGCGTCCTTTTATGACGTCTTTGGCCTGAGTAAAACCTAAGGGAAGCAAGAAAATTCCTAATGTTTCACTGGCTGCCATTTTGGATGAGCTCATCGTATCGAAGCTATCGTTGTGGCACTTTACTCGCCTAATGAAAAGCTTTCAAATAAGGTATTCATCTACACCCCCTCCCCCACATTCCTTTGAAAATTTCTGAGTTGGGGCCCTCAAGGGGGTAGGCGTAATGCCAGTTGTACGAAAAGGTAGATGCTTTAACCAAACTAACATTGCCCGAGTTTCACTATTTTCTTTCAACCCCTTAAAAAGTTGTGAGGGTGTTCTGGGACTTTTGGGACACCCTATATTATCATAAAATCCCATCTAGGATGGAAATATACCAAGCAGAATGTTAGTGGATTCCTGTTTAAGGATGTCAGGACTTTATCATGAAGTTGCTTCCTATTTTGCTTAGTTTCACACATAAGATTAGAAAGTTAACTAGATGTACCGTCTCACCTCTTCCCATCCTACGCGGACCTCTAGCGGAAGTTGCGGCTACTAATACCTTTGCTAATGCTTTTGCCTTCGAAGCAGGACGAAAGCAAAGCATTAGCAGAGGTATTAGTAGCCGTAACTTCCGCTAGAGGTCCGCGTAGGATGGGAATAGGTGAGACGGTACATCTAGTTAACTTTCTAATCTATGGTTTCACACGAGTTTCACCTCCTAGGTTTCACAGCCTGCACCGCCATTGTTTTTCTGAATGGTGCGTTCGATTGGGGTCAACAGTGCCTGAAATTAATCCGGGCTGCGAGAATCTTCATGCATGCAAAGCTTTGCCAGACTCTTTTAAGCATCCGAGCTGCAAAAAAATCTTCAAGCATGCTCTTATTTAGCCTTTATTTTATTTTAATTAAATTTTTTGATTTTAATTTAGGTTTAAAAAAAATAAAATTTAATACATCCAGAAAACAAAAATTTTCTGTAGTTATCAGTTTCATTAAGGGCTTGGACCAATCTAAGAAGCAAAAATCTTATTTAAAAAATGCAGAATTTAAAAAATCGTTTCAACTTTCTGGTTATTTTAAACTATTTTTTAACTTAAGTTTTTTAATTTAATTTAATTTTTTTAAATTACATTTAAAAAAAATGACCATTATCCAAAAAATTCTTTAAGTTATTTTTACTATTTTTTAAAATTTCAATCTAGTTTTTAATCAAATTACATTTATTTTAAATATACAAATATGTATACCTAAATTTGTCATTTAAAAATGTATGTAAATTTATAAAAATTGGCCACAAACCCTGGACTCCCTGAACATAATTAATTCATTATTAATTTTTTTAACCATTCGCTGTGGCACCGGCATGTGGTAATCTGTACCGGAATTAGCATCATTATGGTATCGGTACACCACTAGATCCTAGGCACCGAGCATGCAAACTTGGGGCAGCCTGGACAGCAAGAGTTACCAGCTAAAAGAATCTGCTAGTCATAGCATCTGAGGTTGGCTCCGTCCTTCATGCTAAACTTCTCGGTCTATGGCCTGATGGAATGGTACCAAGTTATGTGGCATACAGTAAGTCGAATGTTGCAGTCTTTGTGTTCCTCATGGTCTAGTCGTTGGTAGGTGGTCATAGTGACTTTGGGTGGCCCATACCTCCTTGACAGAGGCACTTGCTCCGTGGTGGAGATGCATCACTCGCTTTGTCCACTTTGTTTCACGTTTTTGGTGTCCTGTCTCCTGCAGGTTATGTGGAATGCTACCAGAAATTCTGACTTATGATCCAGGCAACTAAAGGTCATCAGATTCTTAGTGGTAAGGCTCTATAG
Organism: Lithobius niger; assembly: GCA_023313725.1. Classification (NCBI taxonomy): domain Eukaryota; kingdom Metazoa; phylum Arthropoda; class Chilopoda; order Lithobiomorpha; family Lithobiidae; genus Lithobius; species Lithobius niger. Next base: position 15,127 of record JAHWFP010014058.1, read on the forward strand.
CCTACTTTAGTGAGTTCGCTGGCATTTTGTGTTGGCCTCATCTTCTGCGACTTTTCTTTTGCCGCATCCGTTTGGTCGCCTTGTTTTGCTTCCTCTCGATACATTACTCTGTTGAATTTATTGTAGCTCTTCAGCTGTGTACTGTATCGTTGGTGAAAAAGTATAGGGGAAATTAACCAATGGCCTTTACTTCACATCATTACTTCCTTTCTCAGCCCTTGTACTCTAAACTGGAAGTGTTTAAAGGATTAAAAGATTACACACATGTATTTGCGTCAGTTGTCATGGTGGACGGACATGTTCTTAAATGATCTGTGAGCTTACCTTTCAGAACTGCTGCTGCAAACTATGTAATACCTCCTTAAAGGTGAGTCGGTGTGAAGTGACCGAAGTCGGTGATGGGGAATTCCATTCAGTTTTGGACAGTTTGGTGTGCTATCAACTTCGTTGACGACAGAGACCCAAAGGAAGAGCCTGTTACGACATACTAATGGCTCCAAATATTTATCTAGCTCTTCTAACATTCCTGAGCTGGTATTAATCTTTCTTCATTACCACTTCAGAAAATGTCTGCAACATTATACTTTACTCTTATCATATATGGTCTTTAGGTACAAAAATCGTGCATTTGTTGGGGAGAGACAGGAGGCCTGCTACAGTCTGCCAACCCAAACAAATTCAAAGCTGAGCTTCAACAAACGAAGTCACAGCCAACAATCTTTCAAGCTTTGGGGGAAAAAGCCCAAACCCCTCTCTCATCTCTTTCAAACACGAACATAACTTCAGGAAGAAAAATTTGCTAAAAACCCAGCCTTGGACCCGGTGAACACAATCTTAGTTCGGACAGAATTTCTTAGCCTGCCCTGTCGGAAGACGACTGCAACCAATGCTTAGTTGCATCAATTCCTCCATTTCTGACAAAAGTATAACCAAGCATCCAGAAGGAAGAGCTCTAACCAGAAAATTTAAAAATAAGGCTATGCGTAGCATACCCAGTCTGCACTCACGAATGAGCTTGATGAACTTAGGCTTCTATCATTATCCATAACCCGGGCCTAGTTTGTTCAGAGACTCTCCTTTCTACTGACTCTTGATCCTTTCGGATTCCATTGCAATCGACGGTTACAATCTTTTCCGATGTAATAGGATTGCCAAAATGTATAGTGGGGGTGGGGTGGGGGTTGCAATGGTCATCAGTTTACTATTTTTTGTAACTTGCTAGAAGCAAGCATGAACCCAAATGGAGAGATCTCTTGGTGTGTTGTTTATCCCAGCACCTCTCACTGCATCAAAGTTGGCTGTACTTTCAGAATCTCCAGTTCCACTCCTTCTGCTCACTAGAGTGGTTTACTTGTGTATGTCGAATCACATCTCTTGGGTTGTGTGTCGAACCACAACCTTATGGGAGATTTTAACTTTTGGCTATCAAGTGGGCTTCTCTTACTACTTCTTCCTCTGAAAGCAGTGCTGCTCACGAATTCTAGATTTCCTTCAGGACCATGGCCTAGAATGTTGTCAACCCTACCAGGCACTGCACTGGTCGATCCCCTAGTCGCCTGACGTTATTTTCCCTTCCAGTACACTCAGCATTACTCGTGTTGCCCACTGCACCACCCACTGCACCTCACTTGACAAGAGTGATCACAACGTTCTTTTCTACTCACTTTACTGTTGTCAGCAAAAATTGTAAAACTTGCGCAGCTTTTGGACAGACTTCAGCCTTGGTCACAATATCATACCCAATATCGACGGGGAACACTAAAAGTTAAAACTTGTTTTGTCGACAAACTGCTCACTACCTCACCTATTACTACTATAAATTGAATGTCATGAGCACTGCCAAAACGTAATTGATAGGGTGTACTGTAATTCAAAGTTGGTTCTGGCTGTTAAAAAATTTGAAGCTTGTTGATTAAATTCGTCTATCAACTCAGTTCGTGTATCACAGAGCGTTTGCTTAGCATCCATTAATTTCCCGATGTTTTTCTCCAACAACTGGTCAGACTGTTAGCAGTAAAAATCTGGAACCAAACATGAAGAAAAAGTGAATATTTATGCTCAGCTTAATAACTTATAAGCTGAAACTCATTGTAAAACACACTACAGTCAGGAGTGTAAGCACAACTCTTTGTCAAAAATTTGCTTTATCACCGTCATCAACTTTATGCAATTGAACCAACTGACACTGAAACACTGTAAAAGGTCACCTAAGTTCTGGCAACCTAAATATTTAATTTAAGAAAAATCTCTAATTAGTTGAAGCCTAACTTCAGTCGAATATTAAAAATGTCAAACTGTGACACTTCCTTATTTTTCATAGATTTTATTTCGAATAGAAAATGGCTTCTGAAGTGGGAAACAATTAATGCCAATTAATTTCTTAAAACAAAGTCAATAAACTGTGCTTAATTTTAGCAAAAAATCAATAAAATGGAAAACTAACTCTCCATGTTAAGTGCTTAAGGAAAAGTGCCTATACAAGATTTACTGAATAGAGCAAAACATATCAGTGGTCCAAGAGATGATGGGTGAGAAGGTAAGTGAGGGATAAGTGTTTAGTTTAGGGCCAAGTGTGTAATGTAGTGTTACATTAGTATAGTGTGTTGTAATGTAAATACGTGTAGAAATGGTAATACAAATATCTGAAATGAAAATAATATCAGAAGTCTACCAACTGTCTCATTCCTTTTCCTTTTGGTTGGATCAAGGGGCCAAGCCACCTAACCCTATTTAGGTCACGAATCTGGGTCAAGGGACCAAGCCAGGTAGCCAGCTAAGCCCCATTTTAGTCACGATTCGGAGTCAAAGGGCCAATGTGGCTGGGGTCTATTTAATTCACAATTCAGGACCTAGCCAGCTAAACCCTATTTTAGTCAAGATTCAGGAGCAAGATGCCAAGGTTTATGGACCTTCCTTGGTCACGGTTTGGGGTTCAGGGGGTAAGAACAAAGTTTGGTCACATTTTTTTTCTGTAAATCTGTTTTTGGGACAGGTATACTACTTGGACCTGGGTATAACTTTGTTCTAAACAGCTTTTGAACGCAAATTGAAAAATGTGATGCTAGTCCGAATTGTATTGTGATGAAATTGTTTTAATAAGGGTTTTCGGCGTTTCTTGCAGAACCATGTACAAATTACTTCTGCTACTTGTTTTGATGGCTGGGAGTTGCTATGAAGCAGATGGAGGCGTGGTAACTTTTCTGGCAGGATATGGTTTGTGTCAAACGGCGTGCAATGCTGCATGGGTGGCATGTTGTACAACAGCTGGAGTGACAGCAGGTAAAAGGATATAAAGTGTTTTAGTTTAAATCGACAAACCCATAAACCTTGGTAACATTTTTCTTAACACAAAGTAATGTAGGCAGTGATAAAGCAGGGCTATGGTCCCTATGTTTGGTAATGCTACAATTTGTGCAGCTGCTTATGCCAACACTTCTGATTACAAATGCAGATCTATCTGTTTTACCACTGTTGCAGAATTTTGTTACTTACAGCCTGCAATTGCTAACTGGGTGAACGAGTGAGCAAGGTTTCCCTACTAAACAAATGTCAAGGTCTTTGAGTTAGTAATCTTAGACTGATGATGGAATAAGTTAATATTGATAACGGGTATGGGGTCGTGTATCGATAAGGATTATCGATATATCTGCAAATGGTCCTAATTGTGCTATATTTACACATCAAGGGAATTGCTGCTATCCGTTTAAAGCCAAGTTAGGCAAGTTTTAAGTTAGGCAAGTTTTTGTGGGTTGGGATGTTTATTCAAATGGGTATAAGGCTATTTAAGAATCGCTTGCTATGTTGTAAGACATACAGAGTCCGTTAGGTATCAGTAAAGTTGGTATCTTGCGAGGGCGTGCTCTACACCCTTTCTTATAAAATACTCCCAGATGGATGCTGATTACTCCAGTACAAGATAATTAAGAAAAAGAACAGTCCAGCTCATCTGTAAATCTCTCTTAAAACTCTTTGTAAGGCCGTACGAGGATCAACAGCGGTACGAATCGACAATCTTACCCGGCCGGCGCTTATTTGATAATTCTAACAGTACATAAAACACAATCGCTGAGCAAAAGGGAGTCTACACAAGGTTTGCGGTCCAAATATTTAATTCGATTATTTACGGTTATCTGTTCCCTCCTTAAAATCCCATTAAATTACAGTAAATTATTTTGTATGCACTCTTAAATAAATAAGGACCAAGGGAAATAAAAGGAAGGACTGTTCTAATCAAGATCACTGGACTGGATTCTGGTGTTAGCCAAAATTCACTTTCTTTGTTAATTGTAGCGGAAGTGTCCTGATCCAGGGGGCTCAGTAACTGGTGGCAAGTGGGGTCCAAACATATTTGGAGAGTATGTTTAATTCTGCAAGGGCACCTCTATTTAAGCCAAAACCTGCATCCTGTTTCTATTGTTTGCAGGAGTTGTGCAATAGATGTAGTCTTGGAGAGAGCTGATTGGCTGTAGGTCAGACCACTGATGTGTACTGAGGATCTGGATAGGACAGCATCTGGTTCCAATTAAGAGTGCACCAAGTTGAAGCCAAGTGCATTAGGGTACTGTACTAGAAGTGACTGTCGTCAGCTAAAGCCTGTATTTTATAATAATTAGAAATTGGACGCTGTAAAGGACTGATGATGGAATAAGTTAATATTGATAACGGGTATGGGGTCGTGTATCGATAAGGATTATCGATATATCTGCAAATGGTCCTAATTGTGCTATATTTACACATCAAGGGAATTGCTGCTATCCGTTTAAAGCCAAACGTGTTGAACTCTATATCTAGCCAAGGTTTGGAGTCGGTTGGACAAAAATGTGTGATGTGACTCTCATATGTCCCATGGGCAAGACCAAGTAGCATTAATTGGTGTTTTTGTGACGAAATTTTTAATTCTAATCAGTTGTGCAGTTTTTCAGCCCTGATGCATTGTGCCACGTAAATTCGGACATTGCCTAGCTCCACAAAGTGACCACCGAATTCATGTTATGGCATCAAAACATTCATGCCCGAGCTAATGCCAGAGATTACTTTTGCCTAAAATTAAGTTCTCCGTCCCCGCAGCCATTGTTGGCGCAACTGAAAGTCCTGCTAGTAAACCCTACCCGAATAGTTACTTCTCCAAATCTCCCTGCCCCCGACACATGAAGTTTGAAGAGAAATTGTTCCTTTAACCACCTGTGTTCAGGTGCAAGGCATTTTAATGCTTTTAAGACTTCCAACGTTGGAAATGATGTGAGGGCTCAATCACTGGATTATTTCCATTTTTTGAATTTTGCTGGTTGAGCGAAGTACGACGTTAAAACTGCACTTAATTTGAATTTTGTTTGTCGTTGTGTGTCTGTTTACCACATGATAACCAGGCCTCAGTTGAAAACTTTTTTGCTGTGTAAATTATTGTACACCTGAGGAGCTACCTGAATGCATTTTGCTCTCTAGGGGAGTCAAACACCAGAAAAATTTAAATGTTGTGAAAAAAAAACATACTGTAAGAAAGAACAAAAGTTTACTTAACTCTTATTCTGGATTTGATTTTTTTTCTCAGGATGAGCCACTTGTTTATAATATTTTTGTAACTGAAAACCTGGGTAGTAGTGACTGCTGCTTAGTGGAATTCTTGGTAAATTGTGCGCTCTTTGTGGATTGCCAACATGTGGTGGCAAAAGTAAGTTTTGATAACTGCGAAACCATCCAAGTCACGACGATGCCCATCTGGATGTGGTGGTGATGTTAATACTATGTGGAACCTTTTGTCCACTTTAAGCACCAGGGTCGAATATTGTCGCCCTCACGTGATTAGAAATAAAACTAATCCTGGACAGAGCCCTAACCCAAAGGAACCCAGGGAAATTAAAGCCCTTTGGAATAAAAAATGTCCGACTCTGGCGTAGGCTCAAGTCTGAACAAGCAATCACAAATTATCAGACCTGCCACCTACAGTATTCTGCCTTGTTTGAAGCGTGGCATACGAGGTAAGAAAAGTGTTATTACAGAAGGAAACCTGTCTGCCCTCTTTCGTTTATATCAAAAAAAGACTGGGCTGTTCGTAAACTACCACCTTTACTTATGGGTGGTGTGTATGAAACGGAAAACCAAGTGAAGCTAATATTTTAAAAGCATTTTTACTTATAGCACTGGATGATGGCAACATTCCCACTACTCAGTCCTTGCCCCGTACACCATCAGGAGAAACTTGTACGATCTTGTAATAACGTCCGGTTCACTGTTCCATTGGTAATTGCCTCTATGCTGAAACTCAAACCTAGTTACGCCATTGGCCCAGATAAATTCTCTGCCTTGCTCTATAAACAAATTGGAGAAATTAGGCCAGGACTAAATTATCTTCGAGCATTCACTCCAGAGTGGTGGCCTTTTGGATGTACGAAAGCAAGCTGTAATTGTCCCTATATTTCTGAAGGGAAATGCATCTTGTCCTGAAAACCACTTACTGTCCAATTGCATTGACTGCAATCCTTTGTGAACTGATGGAAATTCTTACGTGAGGAGATACTGAATTGTTGTTTCCGGAATGACATTTTTGGAACTGATAAGTTAGGTTCTTTCCAGGTAGGTTAGCCACTTTAAACTGATGGTAGCGCTTGACTGTTGGATGATGCCCTTGATAATGGTGCCCCATCGGTCATTGTACATTTTGATTTAAAAAAATCATTATCCTTACTCGGTCGGTGGTCAATGGTTCACAGTAAGCTGTTGTTTAAACTGGGCTATTAGGGAATTGGTGAAACCTTGTTGACCTGAATTGAGGCGTTCCTTACGGGTAGAACCCAAGTGGTACGGGTTGAAAATTCATATTTTCCTCAACTGATGTTACTATTGTGAAGTCCCTCAAGGTTCGGTCTTGGGCCACCTTCTGTCTTATTTTTAAACGACCTTAATAGAGCCGAAGACCTTACTGTGAATTAACGTCTTAAATTCGCGGATGACCTTAAGGTGGGAAATGCACTTTCCAACATGAATCCAACTTAACTCTTGATGCCACATTAATCCAGTGTCAAACTGGTCAAAGGATTGGCAGCTTGTGTTGTCATCTACTAAATATTGCTACCTACATGGAAAACACCCGCGGAGTGTTATTTTGTCGATGACCAGCCATTGATATGGTGGTCATCGACAAAATCGTCAATAACCTGCCATTGATAGGGTGGAATCGGTACATCGTTCTTTCACACGGGGCTTGCCTGGTCTTAGGGGCTTATTGCTTATCAAGGGACCAGCTTGGACTGGGGTTACTCGGAATTGTGCATGTTTAAGGCAGATCTCCTTATCCTTTAAAATCTTGCATAGGTTATTGACACTTGATGTGCCTTTCTTTGAATTAGCGACTTATAAACAAACCACAGGACACCCCTGAAAATTGGTCGTCAGAGATCCCACCTCGAGGTTCGGAATAATATTTTTGCTCTTAGGGTCGTGAATGTTTGCCTACTAAGCCAAACACAAACTAAAAGGTTTGCCTAAAAACTTTTTATTGCTATAATGTACAAATTTTTTGCCCCCCCCCCCCCCACTGTTAAATGAGCGCAATCAACTAACTCCTGAGCGCATGTTACACCGTTGTGCGCCCTATTTTCGAGCCCTTGCATTAACTTTTGCAATTTTGTTCTGTTTTGAATTTAAAATTCATGACAAGGGTGAAAGAAACGAGTTGGAAGATGAAATTGCTTCCTCAAGTATTTCCGAAGATACTTGGGGATAGCCCATTTTTTTTTTTTTTTTTTAGTTGAAGATTCAGATGTGGCAGTAAGAGCAGCAGTAGGGGAACTGGGTCTCAACTGTTAGTAGTCCTTGGTGCAAGGCATGCATATACATGACTCGCTTGCTCCCAACGAAGCAGGCTCTGATAACGACGTAGCCTGCCTCCTAACGATGCCCAACTACTGGATACATCAACACAATGGAAAACACGTACAGCGTTGTCTACAGAATAACTGACGACCCAAAATTTTCTAAGTCCTACGTTTCTAGTTAGCACCACTCAGCACCAGGAGAGAACAAATCAAATTTACTGAAACTAAGATTTCTGTCCTCCCCTGTGGTTCTGAGGGGTGCTAACTAGAAAAGTTGGACTTAGAAAATTTTGGGTTGGTCGAGTTTTTTGTGGACCACCCTGTATTATAGCAGCACTCGCTCACCCGAGTAATTGTGATCTGCCATCCCTTTTAACTGTAAAATGATTATCTTAAACTAAATTTGCCAAGACGAACTAAATTTTCGAATTAGTGCTACTGTAAAACATTTTTTAGGGGTGGGGTGCAGTGCCTATTGCCATTATTATCGATATTTATCTTATGTCAAAAGCAATTAGTATTTTTCGTTTTAGGGGTAAAAGGAATTTTTTGGTCAGTATTACTTGTGTATTTTACTACTTGAATGTGACCCGTGTAATTACCCTTCAAAATTAATCCAGTCTCCAACAATTTTGTACTAATTTTGCACATATACTTTTCAGGAACTGTGACAGCTGGTGTAGGTGTTGCTCCTGCAGTTCTGGCATGCAGTTCTCTTCAAGGAATCTGTATGGCAGCTTGTGCTGTTGGGTTTGCTGTTGTACCAGCTCCTTGATGCAATTTTAAGTGTTTTACAAGAAGTCCTTCATGACGAAAGTTGTTTTATTCAAGGTTCCGAATGATTTTAGTTGATATCAAATTTAAAAAAAAAATCATTTTAGCGGAATTGTGAATAGTAAACCAAATTTTAAATCCTTCAGTAAGTAGAATATTGTAAAACAACTTGAGGAAATAAATTAAACCAAAGTTTTAACACCAGTTTAAGTTTTTTTTTTTTTTTTTTTTTTTTTTTTTTGCTAACCGGTAAAGCTGGAGTTAGTTGGGGGCATTTCCAGGCATTGAAAAGTATGGAATCCTGACAGTTTGTTAATTTTAGGCATTGAAAAGCCTGACATTTACTTTAATATTCGAAGCTTATTAAAAGGTTGGAAGAAAAATCTCACGAAATCCACTACATTTTTTTTGTCATGTTTTGAAACTGCGTTTTTGTGTGTTTGAACATCTACATAATAATTCTGGATCCCGGCTGAGCTGATAAAAGGAAAAGGAAAGTGAAAGGAAAACCGGAAGGACAACAATCACTTTAATCGCTTCTCATTGTTTTTGTGCGCGTGTAATGTCTTTGCTACGGTGCCTAACAATTCCTGGTGCACGTGCTAAGGATTGAAAACATCGTCCAAACCGTTGATTGTTGATGGGTAAAATGGAAGAATCCATGTTTCAGCTAAATGGGTATAGTTTTAAATCAAACTAAGCTACGTTGTTAATTTCGAGGCCTCGAGATTGGCAGCTGGAAACTATGCAATGGCTTATTTAATTCGCAGATGAAGGATTTCAGAGCTGAGCTCAATTGTTTCAAAGTGGACAACAACCATTGCTGAGCACGAGGTTGATCATTGCTATCTTGCAAAGTAGTCGTTTACAATCAAAGATGATGGTTCAGCGCTATTCTTTAAACGGTGCATCCTGTGATTTCAGCCACTGGATGTGCAGATTCGGTGACCGAGGCCAACAAAAATCAGTTTGTCAGCCAGTGTGCGCAAAAATTGGATTGAAGAAATTTTAATCCATGAAAGCGTTTCTTAGCCAGTCTGTGCGAAGAGTGGGGCTGAGGGGAAGTGAGTCTAAGCTTAAGTCATGACTGGCCCCGTGCGTAGCACGGGCTTCCTCTAGTTTATTAATAAGCAGTGATTTTTGAAGTACTTCAACCAATAGTTTTTTCGGAATTTTTCCATTATGGAACCTAAAATCTTGGCTTCTTTTTCATAATTTCTACTGTTTGTGTGCTTTGCTAGCAACCTAAAGTTGAAATGCTGTGCCTAAACAATTACTACGCAGTTGGATTTTCCAATTCTGAAAAGTGCTGATGTAGGCCTGGAAATTGGGTACAAGTACACTAACCCTGTTGGAAATATCGACGAGCTTCCACTTATGTTGCACAGAGTAGGAAAAACAAATAGTAAAAATGCGCCGTTGAGAATGACCCCAGTACCCAGTGCATCATACAGGGATATTTTTCCCTGCACGACTGCATGGAAGAAGTAAGCATCTGGGCAACTGCAAGTTGTTTCAGTTGTATTCATGTCTACTTGAGTGGAGTACCATATTTCCCCATCCAACAACACTATCGTAAAGTGCAGTGAAGGACGAACAGAATATGATGGGAAAGGTAAGGCGATGTATTGGTTATTTGTGCCCATACTTGGACGAAAGGCTTCTTTTTTTCTACTGGATGCAGTGAGCCCAATGCCCGTAGTGCCTAAAAATAAAGGGGGAAAGTTCACTGAAATTAGTTACCTGCAATTATAAAATCACGGAGACGGTTCTAAAAGTATCTGGACATCAAAGAAGCTAAAAATCCCTCGAGCTTCTGATCCCGTTTTCAAAGCTTAAACTGTGACACTACCTAATTTTCCGTGGCCTTCTTAATTTCTATGTCCCTCTCAAACAAAATTCCTGGGTGTGCCGTGACTGCGGGGTTGAATTTTACAATGTCAACACTTTTTAGCAAGTTTTTTTAATACGAGGTCTTATTTTTCAATATTTTTGCTATGTGATGTCAGTACCCTCATGATGGTGAAGCAAACAGTTGTTCATGTACGCATTTTTCCTTTGGGTCGCAAGCACTTATGCAAGGCTCCCACCAAAATACTGAAATAATTCCCCCGAGTTTTCCAGGTTTTCCAGAGTATAGTTGAGGTCAATTTCCAGAGTATTTAAGGAGTAAAATTTTTCCACACTTACTAGTTTTATTTACATTTAGGACTCTGTGTAAAAAAGAGTAGCCCGATTTAATGAACTTTTCGGTGTAAACACAGAAATAAGGATAAATTTTGTTATCCTTTTGTTTCTTATCCTTTTGTTAACCTTATTAAGATTAGGCCTAAAAGTGTGGCTTTGTTTTTCCCTGAGTTTTCCAGGTTTTTTAAAGAAAAATCTGAATTTTTCCGAGTTTTTCCGAGTTTTCCTGAGTTTCAATTGCAGTTTAAATTACCTGCGTTTTCCAGATCGTAAAATTGAGTCGTGGTTCAGCTTGTCATTTTAAAGTATTTTTCGCCAATAGTTTTCGACCGCTGGTATTCTCAACCAGTTTTTGAGCCCCGACACTTTGACCGATTTTCCGTACCTTCCATAGAGATTTTAAGTCGTTCATAGGCAGTTTTGAGCATTCCCCTCCGCCCAAAAAAATTAATAGAAAGGGGTTAAGAGCATGAAGGTTGCACAGATTTACCAAGATATGGGCTTTTTGTGTATACAACAACTTGGACTCATTAAGGACGAGACTCTACCACCTCCTACTCCACTTTTTCTCAGTTGTGACCTCGTGCAACCAAACGCTGTCCTTGGAGCAAATTCCCGCTTTTTTTCAAGCCAGTGACATGGATTACATCACTTGTTCCATTTTGGAAATTTTAATTGTAAAAGTTGTAACATAAAATATCTAGTTATTAAACTGTTTTCTATCCATTGTGGAATAATTCGGTTCATCTGTATTAAAATGCTGCTGGCATTGGATGCTAACCGTCCTTCGGGTGTTTCTCACAGGGCCACAGACAACTTATTACAAATGATGAACGCAGAAATTCACCTTTAAGTAAAAAAAAAAATGCTCTGCCATTGGATGCCAATCATTCTTTTTGTGTTCAAGC
>JAHWFP010014059.1:0-17797 GCA_023313725.1 Lithobius niger
AGAAAATGTTGAATCCTGCTAACTGACTAAACAAACCGTCTGCTCGGAATGCTGGGTGGTACTCGGTTTCAAACTGAGAGTTAACCTTGCTTGAATAGTCACCACCAAATGGATATCTCCATTAGTCTTGAATACCTGCACAGAGGGTGTTGGCTAGGCACAACAATTACGCAGGCTTCAAAACACTCTCCCTCCCTCCCTGTCAATTTCTTCTTCGACCTTACCCCTACTGATAGAGGTACCGGTCGGGCTTCACAGTATTTAGGCAATGCATCAGGTTTAAGTTTAATGTTGGCTATAGGTCGTTGAACATCCCTAGATCCGGTGAAAGTAAGTCAGGAAAACGTGGAAATTCAACTTGGTCCGAAACAAACTTCATTTCAGGCGTGACAGTTCCCATCTCCTTAATTCCACGATAAAACTGACTAATGCTTAGATTAAACTTTTCCATCCAGATTCTCCCCGTGACAGCAGGCTCCCTGGGGCAAGAAAGAGCTTCAGTTTTATCATTAAGTGATACGTTCAATTTCACTCTTACAAGAGGCTTAGTGACTGATACTTCCTTCCCAAGATTTCAGAATTATACTTGTTGGAATCAAGTACCACTTAACTGGTAGTAAAGTTAAATCCGACCCTGAAAAAACTTCCAATGGTAGCCTGAACCCATTAATATCTCGGTGTACAATCCATTTACCACTTTTTATGTTTGAAGTTAACGAATTAACCTGAGTCAAGGTTCTGATTACAATCATTGCTACTGATTTCAGAATCAGAATCGTCTGAATCTCCAATGGAGGACGTGGCCATAGTGATTAAGGCGCTATGCAAGTGATCTGGGGCGAACTGGGTAGCCGGTTCGAATCCAGGTCATGCTACTCCGACGAAACGTATGTGCATAAAGGTGGCTTACTGAACTACGTTATTTCTAGTGTATAATTTTCGCTAATGGCTAATTTCCAATTTTCCTTAGTATTATTTACAGCGATTTGTGTCTATTTAATAGACTCGAATTCTTACGTTTTCCCTCATGCCCGACTTGTGTAGTTTTGGAAGGTCAGGTAGGTTTTGTGCTGCTTGAAACCTGATTTTTAGTTTTACAGACTCGGGATAGGTACCCAACATTCCACAGGCTGAGCAGGTATGCGTTTTATACCCACATGAGCCCATAACATGATTGAGATGCCCATAGCAAAAAAAGTTACCTTCTGTCCATCTGGGTTTAAAGTTTGGGCACTTTTTTGTGATTTTTAGCTCCCTGAAACGGAAATGCATTCTTCATAGCTAATTCCTGTGCTAAAGCTAAAGTTACTGCTGAGTCAAAGGTTACTGTGCTGGGGTCCAAAGATATCTTCTGCGTTTTAGCACATTTTAAACCATTGACGAACTTGTCGCAAAGCATGGTCTCTATAATGGTCGCGTCCTTTCTTGAGTCTCCCATGATGCAACGCAAATTATCGAGTGAGCTGTACTGGCAGCAAGGCGCACTGACAAAGCTGAAAAAAATGGCGGCCACTCCACGTTCTAAACTTCGTCAAGGAAAAGCTAACAACAGTCAAGCCAGTGAAGTAATTCTAATCGTTGCGCGTTGATATCAGCAAGATGTATTCCCCAACAGTACATTGAAAATTAAGAAGGATTCATTAAAGGCTACTACAGAATACACTGGAGTAAGCTATTGTACCGTAAATATAATGCAAGAACAACAAATTTGGGTTTGGAAGAATCTCCCTGAGCTTGACTGTTGATCAAAACAAAGTCTTTTGTGAAAGAACAAATATGGTTCATTTTCAGACCCACCAATTAGTGATAGTACTGAATAAACGTTCGTTTCCCATTTATTTTTTCGAAAAAGTAATTCATACAAAATGTGCGCCCCCCCCCCCCAATCAATCCCCACCTAACCACACGTTTTTCATACACCTTGTCTCCAACTGTACCATACACAAACACAACCCCACTCCAGTTGGAAGAGGGGAATGGAGGGTACCGATAGGTAAGAGTATTTTGAAGGATGGAGGAGTGGAGTAGGGGACGAAGAGACTTGCTTCTGCTGCAGCGTTTCACTAGTAACATATAAAATCTTTATACAGGAAACAGGCTTTGGGCCTATTGTAGGCGGAGCGAACAGACCTTTATTTCAATTTTATATTTAGTGTTTATTTGAATGACTGTACCATATGTGTAAATGCTTCTTAAAAATCTAGAAATGCTCATTCGGCTAAGTTTGGACTACTTGACTTTTGTTGTGACGTACTGCTGTTATTTTCAGGCCTTTGTCTTTTTTAGCTTTATTTCCAAATAAGCCAAAGTTACGTATGATACTTATAATTTATATATTATTAATAATTTATTAATAGGCTGTTGTTTGCTCCATCATTTAGTGTGTGTTTGGTTATTTTTAGCTGCTTTCCAGATCCGACACTAAAGATGTGAACCATCGCCACCGACTAAAAATGAAACTGCACGTTTGTCACAGCTGGTTGGGCTACCGCTGCTAATAATTACGACCTTGTTTACAACAATAATTACTGCTGCGCAAAGCGCCTTTCCCAGATTACAAAATGTTATAATAAAGCATTTGACTGTAAGGCAAACAATCATCAAAGCTGTAGTTTTTAACAGTAATCAAAAGATTCAGCAGGTTGGCAATGCTGCCGCTGCTCTAACACTAGTCTTGACAACGCCACCAACGAATATATTGAGGCGCACACCTCTGTCACGTCACACAGCGACAGCGATCTTAAAACCAAATTATAATCCATCAGTAACGATCACAATATTGTAGGTCAAAATGTGTTAGCTCTTAGGCCTACTTTAGCCTTTAGGCCTAATTTCCAGCTTTTAGGCCTAATTTTTAGTTGTCATTTTTATTTCGTAAATAGCAGCTTCGTTTGAGATTAGGCCTATTCATCAATGCACCACGGTTTCGAGACTACATATTACCGTGGCAACGAGGAATCTTTAAACTATTAGACGCAGGCATGTTGTTGTTTCGTGCTGTGTGTAAATACATCGACTGCTGTTTAATTTCGTTTTATATGTGTAGCTTCACCGTGATACGACGTTTTAGGTTTCATATTCGGGATTCCCATCGCTAGTGTATACACTAGTTTACCGTCGCCATGCTGAAGATAATTCCTCCAAGCATTCTTTTTTCGCATGGTGCTAAGGTGTATGGTTAACAGAATCCTTATGTTTTTTTTATAGTTGCGATGTTCCAGTAGTGGTTAAAATGAGACAATTAAATGTTATTAAAATGATCTCTCCACGCTTCTTTAGGCCTTTAAGGTTTATGTCAGGCCGATCCTAGAGTTTGCTTCTCCTGTTTGTTCGCCCTCTTCTTTACTTGACATCGACTGGGTCGAGTCTGTGCAGCGCAGTTTTACTAAGTCCGTCCCTGGCCTTAAGAGCTTGGACTATCCTACCCGACTGAAGATCCTAAACTTGGAATCCCTTGAGACCGACACCTTGTTTGCGACATGTGTATTGTTTACCCTGTGCTGCACAGGTTGGACGGGGGAAATCTTGCTGGTCTTTTTGATGGCCGCCAATCTTCGCGCACTCGCTACACGTTTGAACTCGCCAATTTTGAACTTTTGGGCCGTACAGCAAAATTGAACTGCCTGTCCCACTTCTTTTCCTTCTGTGTGGTCAACTGTTTGAATACGCTTCCAGAGGACGTTGTCTCAGCACCGTCATTGCAGTCATTCCGGAGAAGACTTGCTGACTGCAACATTAGCGGGTTTTTGCATCGATTTTAAGATTTAGTGGGTGTTATTTATTTATTTTTTGTACTAACTGTTTTTAGTAACATTTGCGAGTTTGCGTCACTTTTAGTTTATGCGAGTGTCATTCCATTTTTTTATGTACTTAAGCGTTCCTAAGTAGTACTTTGTCTTACATTTCTTTGTACTTAATAATTTTGTTGGTCTTATTTTGCTTGTATTTTCTTGTCTTGTTTAATTTTGCAGAACCAGTGTTAGTGGCTACATCTGCCCTGTTGGTCTGTGTTTTCCTTTTTCTTGGGAAATCAATGTTATTATTATTATTTCATTGAGTTACGTCGAAAAGGTTATCAGCTAGAAAGAGGCAACCAACATTTAATTTGCCGTGTATTTTTAAGTTAACTTGACAACCACCAGTATTGTGTTTGCTTCGTCGGAATTCCTTAACTGTTCACGATTCCAAATTTACAATGGTGAGTGTTAGAAATAAATTCGAAAATTTGTTATTTCTTCCGTAATAATAATTCAATTTACGGCAAATTTTGGCTCAGCAATACTTTTTAGGGTATCAAGCGTTGTGCCAAATTTCATTCCAATCCGATCTTTCGTTTGGGCTCCACCCAGACTAAAAATGTGCAACCAACCAACCAACATTTTGCAATTTGGTGTCCGTTGTAGGCTACGCTTCACTCGCTCGCTCCGCCAATCATTTTAAAAGTTTCTACCACTCTACGAATAGTATTAGGTACAAAAAGTTATTAGAAACTTACTTTGAGTGGAAGTAACATATGACGTCGATAAGATTACAAGAAAACACAGGGCTACAGTGTTAAAGTCCAAATGTAAAGTCATTTTCTTTCTTGAAACTCCTAGAATATTTACACCTTCCCTAAAATAAACAAGGAATTTAAGAAAAACACGCATAATGAATGGCGTTGGTGAATTCAGCTGCACAAATAATCATATCAGACATGACCAAGAAATGTTTCTGAAATTATTTATGCATTTAAAGCAGTAACCACTAGTAAATTGCCGTAGGCAAATTTTCTGATACTCGATCACTTAATTTTGTGCTGAATCGATACCGATCTTAGGAAGCGTTAAATTATTAGAATTTTAGTTATCAATGCTGAGCAGTTGTAGACCTGAACGTAGCTGTTTGCGGAAGTTAAGGTGGACGGTGGATGGAAAAGAAATACAAGCAGTCAGTGCCAGATAGGTTAAGAGACTACCAACCTTCTTCAGGTAATAAGTCATTTATTCTGCCCTATACTAGACATTATCTTGTATGCTTTGCAATGACTGGAGGGTTCCCGGTGCGAAGGCTCGGGTTGCCCTCTTTGACGAGACTTCTAACACATCTAGTAAGGTAATAAAGGTAATTATTAAGAAGCCAGAGTGCACAGAACATATGTACGGAACAATATGATATTTCGATACTTCTTGAACAAAACCATTATCAGACAACAAAATTCGCGCCAACATGAAAATCACTTTATCAAGACACACGCTAGTGTGTCGCCCGCCAAGATAAAACGATAACATCCAGATAATATGTATATATGAGCATGGCGACCACTAGACACGTTGTGTCTTTGCAGCAAAGGTAGTTTGGCTGTTTTCAGCCATCTGTGGATAAATCTGAAACTTGTTTAATCGGGAGACTTTGGTTGCCTGACAACATAAAAGTCACTATTAAGGACACAGCTTAACGTTTTCTTGTTGAAAAAACGACGTGAATAACGTTGATATTTGCCTAATTACTAACTACTACTAACGCTTTTTTGTATCACGAAAATAAATTCTTCCATGCGATAAATAAAGCTGGTTTTTAGCTCATTTTATTGGTATTGCTACGGAGATGTGCCCTTTTCATATGGTATTTTCTAACTGGTCAAGTGGTCAGGGGTTAGGGAGCTCCAAACGACCAAATTGATTCTTTTACATTGTGTTAAACATTGTTATTATGCAACAATGCCAAACTGAACATTAAATAAATCCGTTCGTCTTCCATTACTATTATGTAATGCTGTCATATAAAAAAAAGGTGACTGCTAACATCTAACAAAACTAACAAAGTGTAACATTCGAACAAAACACCACTTACTGTAAACCTAACCGAAAATACAAACTACAAATATCGCAGATCGAGCAAACTCAGGCATGTAACGACATGCAAACGAACGGGCAACCACAATAATAAAAAAGTGCAGGCCTGCAACAGAGAAACGATTTGAAGGAAGTGAAGAAGTCATTCCAGCTGATGCAATGCAATCAACAACATTTTGATGCTTAGCACGAGAAAAAATACAAGAGTTTGGAACGTTAGGTTAATATCAAGGAAATTAATTGTTTAAATTTGACCATCGGTAAAGAGAGAGAAGACACATCATGGTACGAGAAGATGTCAGTACAAAAATTAAAATGTAAAAATAACGTAATCTAAGAAACACAGCGATGAGAGGCCTACAAAATACCACTCGGTTTTACCAGCTCTATAGCTAAAAAAAAAAACGGAGAACTGTAGGAAAATAATGGATCTTACAAGAGAACGAGCCAAAAAATACAGACCATACATATCGTAGATCAGCCTACAACCTCTATCCAAACCCATTTTGATGCTCAGCACACGATAAAAAGTACAATTCTCTGGAAACGTCCCCAGGGAATTTGGGTGGGTGGATGCCTCGAGCATCGTCTCTATATATTATTATATTATTATTATTATGTAACGGCATGTGAGCTCCAATAGAAAAATTCAATAATAAATATTGTCATTGTTCAACAGGAAAGGACGTGTGTGTAGTGAATACGTCATTACAAGTTGAGGTATTCAATAGTCAACATAAAAATGTGGATGAGACGACAAGTACGAGCAAATAAAGAAAGTTATGGTAAGCATTTCCACAGACGAGCGTCAAACCGGAAGTCGACCATGACAGTAGAAGCCATAGCAACCAGCTCACGTGACCTAAATACATCACAGACGATCACAGTTGTCATTTCGATGCTTAATACAACAGGAAGGATGAGTGTGCAAAACGACAATATGCGGTGACGCAGTAGAGGTATGTCAGGTAATGAACTAGCATATAACACGCACTATGAAAACGTGTAAAGCATGGAAACGTCCCCAAGCCATTTAATGGGATGGTTCGCCTACATGTGTAAGAATAGTTGCGTTCGATGACAGCACGTTGGCTGTAGTTTGATTAATGAAGCATTTATGTTGAGGATGAAAATAAAAGTGTTATCCCTTACTTTTTATCAACGTTCAATTATTCCTTTTGAAGTTGTGAATTCAGTTCTGGAAGCAGGGTCGTGCATGTAAATAAATAAAAAATTAAAAAGGAATGGAAAACCAAATGACTACAAAATAAAACTTAAAAGGAACCTAGTTTCAAAATATACGATACAAATATCACAGATCGGAGCACAGCGTGCTTTCAACTCCATTTCGATGCTTAATACAAAAGGAAAGGTGAGATAACGACAATATGCAAGGACGTATAACATGACTGAACAAGGACACGTGTGTGGGTGATGAACCAGAGGTATTCGGTCAATAATAAGGAAAAGTCGGTGTAAATGCGTGGATGATACAACACGTACATACTGCACTTAAAAAAATTATTGACTATCGTACTCCTTACTATTCTCAGAAGGCACTTTTCATGGCATTATTTTACGTCCGTAAATAAGATAGAATAAATTGACATTGTTTACTTGGTTGGAGACCGGGATCGAACCCAGTACTATAGTCTGTTCCACATTATGTTTTCACAAAACTAACTGTATGACGCCACTTTTTCTTCCACTACGAGTGCAAAAACATGTAAATATCCCACTCGTAGACTCTGACAGTAACTGTGTAGAGCCTGCAATTGTGATATCCACATGTTTTTGCACTCATACTGCAAGGAAACGTGGCATCATACAGTTAGTTTTCTGCAAGCGTAATGTGGAACAGACTATATGAAACAGAAAGCCAGACCTCACCACATTACAGCGCCACGAATGTTGAAAGAAGTGTGATAAACGATGATGATCAATTGCAGTCATCAGGTGACAGCAGGTAGTAACAGTAAGACGTAACGCATGGGGAAAGGGTAATTAAGGATACAAACAAGAAATGGTGGTTTAGACACAATACATAGAAGACACGAAAATACAGAAAAAGTAATTGCAACAAGTAATGTCAAGAAATAAAGGGACAACTGCGGAAAGTAAATAAAAGCAAAAATACAGAAAAAATCAGTTATGGTAAATAAGGATAGTGAAATCATCAGTGTATTCATTATTCGTTATCGGTAACAGTGTTACCGTTTAAAGTAACATATATCCAATTAGTAAAATTAGTAGTCATAGCTGTGAAGACATTTACCCGAAATTTCCTCTTCATTCCTACAGTGTTGTATATTGTGTACATACATTTATTGTACATGTCAGCTCTCAAAGGGCATCTTATATAACAACCTCATAATGAAGGAGAGAGCTTTGACCATTGTAATTAACCGTGAAAAGTGTAGTTTTTTATTGACTTCAAAGCATTATTATAGTAGTAGGGAAATGCAATAGTTCGAATTGCGTTTGGGAATAATTACTGGAAAAATAGAAAAGATACTTTTACTAAACAATGTAGAAGTAACGCGGAAGGATCAGCTCTGAAAGCAGGTGTATGCATATAAATAACAGAAAATTGACGGAGAATGGAAAATCGAAATGAAATGAGAAAATCAAAAAAGTGATGGTATTGAAAAAGAAATAATACAACACAAGAGTTATCCACAACTATATAAGCTACGTGATGAGAAGATGTAGGAGTACTACTAGAGGATCTAAACGAATCTAGAAAATCATACTGAGTCGGATAAAGTCTGCATTGTGAATTAGAAAAAGTGATAAACGTAACGGGTCGTCGACAGTTTAAAATAAAATCAACACTTTAAATCATGATACTTTGAAAGAGATAGTAGGGAACGACAACAAATCGATCAAAGTATATCGAGGGGGTTAAAGTCTGCAATAGGGTTGGGGGAAAATGAGGGAAGAACCGGGTTGCTGATAGATTAAAAAAAAATCAACGCAAGTAAGTCCTAATAGTTAAAAATAATAACGTAATGTAGCAACAAGGAAAAAAGATGGTGTTGGACTCGAATCACAACTAAACGCTAAAATATGAATTGGCAGCTTCATTCGATGCGTGCAACCTATACCACACAGAGATAAGTGGATAAAAGGACAAAACCAAGAAATTAACTCTTGAAACTCGTGCGATTATGATGTGCATCATACCACTATTTAAAAGTGAACACGTGTATTTGATAGCCAAAAGGGGGACCATGCATCATAACGAAGCAATGTAATTACAAATATATTTTTTCCTTGCATGTAAAATTCGACAGTGCGAAATGATGATAACTAACTCTTACCATCATATTTTAGTTGAGAACGTCAAAACACACGTGTTTATTAATTTGACATACTTTCAAAGACCGATCGAAGCCGAAGTTTGAACTGAACAATCACGGAAAAAAGCGATAGCAAACATTTACTGTTTTAATTCCTTCATGAACGCCAGACAAAACACACTTCATTGTGCATTACTGCTATATACATCTTAAATACAGTATCATAAGCAGGGAAGAAAGGGGGATCTCATGGAACAAGTTTATGTTTCTGTGGTCACCGACACTAGATGACAGCGAACCTCTCCCCTCCATTTTGTCGTATAATGGACTGACCCGATCATAACAATGTGAGTGCATGAGTATCTGTTTCGTGTTCTACAGGTTCACGGATAAGTCAGTATATTCCTTATTCCCAACTGTACTTCGAGCAATCTTGGTTTATTTAGACCTTACATAATTAATGACTTCATCAGTAAAGGATGGCGGATCTCGCTGTGTGGAAGGAATTCTACATGTGTATAATTGTCATTCTCGTATCCATGAATTTCATTTCAGTTGAATAGTACTCACAACTTACCTTTCATTGGAGCTTTATTACTACTTTAGTTGTACTTTGGTACAGTTCTTTCAGTGACATTGATGGAAGCTTTATGTTTTAGATCGTCTATAGATGGTGCTAATGTTGTTTCGTGCTATTATGTGACAGTAGAAGGCTTTACTGTTGGACTTAGGTTATTAGTTGGTGGTGCCACTGACTGGTTTATGTTTTTATTTACTATCAGATTGCGGTGGTAACCAGTAATGACGTTGTACATCACGTGACACAAAATGGCGGGCAGAAATAGCACACAGTGATACTTATCGATTGATGACGTTACTTATATTGTGAATTGATTGTAGAGGGAGGTACTGTTTGGTGTTGGTGGTCTGAAACGATGTTATACGTCACGTGACACAAAATGAGGATCTAAAATCACGTTTTGACATCATTTCTCAGCAGAAGACAGGGAGTGAAACTCTCAGCCTCTCTTTCAATATGCATTTGTGTCAATGTATGATAAACTCCATACGAACTCTCAAGTTATATACCAGTGGTTGTGATTAAAAGCTTCTGCGTTATGTGTGAATACCTCTCACGTGGTATGTGAGTAAATTTGTCGGTGAATTAGCGATTTGTTACCTTCAGCAAGTATCATGACCTAATGAGAAGCCATGGAGAAGGGGGAGACCAAGCAACCCGTTTAAGTATCAGCGTAGTACTTTGTTATATTGACTCATAAGTGGTGGCTCTTCGACAAATGTACAAGTTTGTGCTTTTGAGAAAATACTAGATGGTGTTGGCACGATGTCAGACCCATCTTTACATCTAGGAAGGTTTCGGTTTCATGTTGCTGGTTCACAGATGAAGCCGCAGAGTAAAATGTACAACGTTATATTTTTTAATTTAATTTTTTTAATCTACACTAGGTAATAGTGACATGTACCCAATTGCCATGCAATGGAGTGATCCAACTGTCATATTGTGCACGCACGAGTTGTCAGTTTCATGTGTTGTAGCTTCATAGATGATGCCATCGAGGAAAATCACAACGTTATGATTTTATGAATAACATAAAATACGCGAGAATACGTAAAATAAAGAAAAGGTGTTAACAGCTAACGAACGATTAAGGGCACGTTCACGCAACCACTCGCTTTTGCATTCTCGCAGCTAGAACTCAATCGCGATGGCAACGGTGACATTGCCATGGTAACAACGCTAAATGGATTATCTAAATCCGACATCGTTTGAGTAAATACTTGCAGTCTTATAATCCGTGCCAATAATATAAAGAATTTCTTATGACGAAACAACTTTCCCAAACGCTTCTGAACTCACGTTATTTGCTGTTTTCGTTGCGAGGCAGCAGACATAAAACCGCCGCCACGATTGAATTTGAGGTGATTTCTAGCTTCTAGCAACGAGAAATCAAAAGCGAGTGGTTGCGTAAACCCGGCCTAAGTCATTGCAGCTCTCGCAATTAAAGCATCAACCGACCAAATCTACAACAGCCACTGGGTAAAATGGTTTCATTGGTGTGATATGAAGGAAGATCAATCCTGTCAATCCCCCTATCGCTGAACTTTTGAAGTTTCTCAACACGCTTTTCTCCGAAGGACTTAAAGGCTCCAGTCCACAATCCTCGTCTATCGATCAGCGCTCAATTCTGGCTTCAAAGTTGCAGGAAACCACCACCTACTTTAAGAACTACTAGATTTCATCCATTAACAAATCCTTTGAAATGGAACGCCCTGAAATAAAGCGAACTTTCCCAGACTGGGATCTATCCATCGTCTTGACCACTCTTCTAAAAAAAAATCCTTATGAAGCGCTCCTGAACAGCCCCATGGGCATCCTAACCGGAAGACTGTCTTCCTCATGACCTTACCATCGAGTCTCCAATTTATTGAGATCCTTGTATCCAAGGACCGAAAAACATTATTTTGGGCTTTCTGTGATTTTGTCGAACCTATTTTGAAGTACGTGAGCCTTAGTCTTGTCGCTACATCTCATACAGGATGTTGATCCCATTCGAATCGGTGCAACACTCGTTCACAAAGCCCTTGCTAAGACTTTTTGACATGAGTTAGTCTGAACGTTTGAGGTTATCAATGTCTGATTCGCAGACTCAAGTACGATTTGACCTTGCCACTACTCTTTCGCATCATCTCTGTAGCTTTTATTAGAGTAGTTTTTATTTTTATCTTGCATTATAAGCAAAAGTCTCATAGAAAAGGCGAAAGCAATAAAAAAAACCTACAATGAAAAGAATTTGAAATTGATACATTGTGGCTCAACTCAGTGTCGTGTACAGGAGGGGCACTTTCCCTGACCTTTTCGGAAAATTCCTTTTTTTTAATGGACTTTTGTGCCGGCATTTACTGGTGCGACGTTGCCTGAGAAAGAGCCTAAACACCTTAAAGGCATAAAAAAGGGCGAAACAAGCCTGAAAAGAACAAAAAAATACTGAGAAAGGATAAAAGAGAGCAAAGAAAAATTAGGTCCACTAAAATTTACTGTGCTCTTTTACTAAAAGATGCCTCTGCCCTCTCGGGGGTCTCTGCACGCCACTGGTTCGACTAACAATTTGCTCTGCACGGTCATCTCGACGGCAAGTGTTAAATGACGTCATGCACGAAGGACAGTTATTTTTCACACGGTACGGATCGCTCAAGCCAAAGCGATAAACTGGAGAGTGGCCCCCCCCCCCCCCGGCCCGGCCCCCAACGGGGAATTCCCGTGTGTTGGGCAGCGCTTCTGTTAGCCCTGCTCTTTAGAAAACAAAGAAATTGGGAGGGGGAGGGCAAAGCAGTTTTTGAGAGATGAAAGGGGGAAAGGTCAGGTAGAGGGTGTGAGGAAAAGGGAGACTAATACTGATTTCACACTACTAAATTCGTCTCCGAATGAGAGCCAGCCTTGGGCAGCTCGTTTCGGATTTCACGTTTAAAAATTCATAGCGGCCGTGTTTTGTGCGTCTAGCGGTAGAGGTAATTCGTGCAGTCCTTATCCCATAACAACAGGACTACGTAGGGGAGCAGTACGAGAAAGAAAGGTCTTTTGTGCAGGTAGAAGGATAATACGTGAGGATTATCTCCCGGCCTAGCACGCTTTACTGTAGCGGCCAAGCTGGCTCGCAAATAACGGGCCGGCGCGCGCTAGCGCTAGACGAATGTAGCAGCATGAAATGGTGAGCGCGCGCTCGGCGCGAGACGAATTTAGTAGTGTGAAATCAGTATTACAGGAAGAAAATTGCCTGTCGCAGTCAACATTGAGGCAGCACTGGCCGAAAACTGGGAAAGAATCACGGACGAAACTAAATTCCAAGCAAAAGAAAACCCGAGCGAAGCCGGATACGACTGCTATCTAATATGATAAACCAAAGTTTTACAGAAGGACAAAGACGACAACCCCAACAAGTGAATGATGATGCAACGAAACAATGAAAACGGGAGAGCATCTTAATTCTTTGGCTATAGTGAAAAGTGGAAATTGGCTCCTTGTTGCCTCGACTAACAATTTGCTCTGCGAGGTCATCTCTGTGGTAAGTCTTAAATGACGGCATGCATTGGTCGACCTAGGATCTCTGTGTTAAACTTTCAGCTTATAACTCCGTAAAAATAAAAATAAATTTTAAACCAAATTTGGAATCTAGGCTTGACTAGTCAAGGCCTGTCTACAGTCCAAAAATTGTGAAATTCAGTCCAGCCAAACCCGAGATACAGAGAGGGGCCAAATAGACAACTTCTTGTTCTTGGTCTTGGTTTTGTTCTTGGTCTTGTTCTGGGGATGTACCTTTCGTCTGTCCTCTCCACAGGTCAAACTATTTATCCTGTAAAGCTGGTTCTTAGCTCATTTTACAGGTAATGCTCCGTAGATGTACCCTTTCCATAATGCCTTTTCTAATTGGTCAAGTGGTTTAGGGGTTACGGAGCTCTAAACGACCATATTGATGGTTTTACATTGTTTTAAACATTGTTATTATGTAACAATGCCATTTAGCAAACGCCAGCTGCAATACATAGACTGAAGATTAAAGGACTTGTTTCTATTGTTAACATTAGCGATAGCCAGGTTAGTAAGGCCATATAGCTATTTACCGAGCTTAAAGGCGGCGCAACAAAAACAACAAATTAATTATAAAGGTGTCACACATACCCAACTTCTCATCCACCCACACAACTATTTATTAAAATTCTCAAAGTAACACGGATTAATAAACAAAAACGTATCGTTAAAAGTTGAATAAGGGTCTAAAAGTCAAAACCTGTAAGGAACACGGACAAGCTTTGACTGTAAGGGTCTATGTGTCAAATTAGGCCAGTAAGGCGCTGCTAAGCATTAGACCCTTACTACCCGGTGATCATGTTAATGACTTAGTACGGAAAATTGGAAATTAGCCAACATCGAAAATCATACACTAGAAATAACGTAGTTCAGTATGCCACCTTTATGCACTTACGTTAAATCGGAGTGGCATGACTCGGATTCGAACCGGCCACTCAGATCGCCCCAGATCACTTGCATAGCGCCTTAATCTCTCCGTTGCACTCCGATGAAACGTAAGTGCATAAAGGTGACTTAGTGAACAACGTTATTTCTAGTGTACGATTTTCGCTGTTGGCTAATTTCAAATTTCCTTAATATTATTTCCAGCGATTTATGTCTATTTATTAATGACTTAGTAACTCAGACAGAATGGGTGTACATGCTTACGCTTGTAGCAAGTTGTCTTGCTTGGAATCGCTGCCATGTTATCAAACCGAAAAAAAATGTCACCCTAAAGCAAAGTAGGAAACCCACACCCCCACTATCATTGGATCATCTCATGGGTCTTTATAGGACTATTTCGGACAGCTGTTCGTCAAAAACCGGGTAGTAAGGGTCTAATGCTTAGCAGCGTCTTACTGGCCAAATTTGATACCTAGACCTTACAGTCAAAGCTTGTCCGTGTTCCTTACAGGTTTTGACTTTTAGACCCTTACTTTAACTTTTAAGGATACGTTTTTGTTTATTAATATGATTACGCATTATATTGAACCTAAAATGTATTTTTTTGGTTTGGGATGGTGTACGAATCCATTTTTGCCAAATGTTGCAAAAATGGGAGCAGCAGTATTTAATTCAATTTCCCATCAAAATTCAAATAATTCCAGCAAAGGGGAGGAAAGGAAAGAACGGGAGCGGGGAGGGAGAGAATGGGATAAAAGCGGGAAGGAAGTGGGGAGGGAGATGATTGAGAAAATATGCGGTATATTACAGGAGAGAAAATTACCTGTCGCAGTGAATAGGTAAAACTATCCATCAAATCAGCCACCGGATGGACAGAACGGAACAAAACCCTGCACGAATAAAACCCCGGGCGAAGCCGGGCACGAGTGCTAGCAAGAATTTATATAGGGTGCTAGTATATACGTAAGAGAGGGTGGCAGAACTAGAGACATCCTCTCAAGATGATATTACTACCAACTTACCATGACTGCAAGAAATTTTCTAGTCTAATCGTGTAGTTAAGATTTGGAATGCCTTGCCTGTATTCTTTCCTTCCTGGCTCCGATTTTGTTAACTTTTACAAGAAAATGAATGACCAGACATTGCTACTTTCCCATCATGCAAGTTGGTTCTAGTTGGATCCGATTTTGTTAGTTGTCTTGAGTTCTCTTTGCCATTTATTTTTTTACTTTCTTTTCAATAATCAATGACCCAACAAAATTATAAAGCCAATAAAAATACAGAAGTGCGCAACAGGTGTGGGTGGCGATGTGTTTATGTGATTATCGTTAATTCCAAGCCAATTAACTTTCAATTGTGCCATTCGCAAAAAAAAAAAAAACATTCAAGAATTCAAAACAACTGAACAAAGCAACGTAGTCTTTTTTTTTTAATTTTTGTGGAAAGGTTTTAGAAAATTGGAGTTCAAATAGTGGTGTTTTGGTTAACCTACGAGTCTAAGGGTTAAAACAGTAAGTTTTCACGTGGACCAAACCGTACTGGAAAGCTTGTTTATGTTTCTTTCCTGTTTTAGCTACACTTTCCTGTTTTAGTTAAACTTACCTTAAACATCAAACCAATTCATTTTTGCTTTCTAATTCATAACGTGATGTTGTCCAGCAATTTTGTTAAAAGAGTAGACAAGCACTGAATTTCTCTCGCTTCTCTCATTGATTCAGAGGAAATCTTTCCGTTCATAGTTGGTTTCATGTGGACTAAACACGAAGCGTGATTATGGTATCTAAGACCTTGCAGAAAACCTTATTTGTGTTCTTTTGGCATATAATGCTGTTGTTTAGCACCTTTCATGCACAATGCAGACGAAAAACGAGAACATCCCCGAAAACATTTGACATACATCTTCGATCTCTTGAATTCCATGCACCAAACTCCATTGTTATTAAAATTTAACCAAATTAGAATAAAATTGCGAACGTTATCTTGTCCCAGACAGACAACCACACAGACACATGCACAAACAAACTGACACAAAACCCAAATACAATACAATATTCGACCACACTCACTTTTCTCGCTTGGCTGATAATAAATTATCGGCACGTGTACTTAATTGCTGTTGGACATGTAAGTATGTGCCATTCATTGAGGGAGCTGTTCATCGTTCAATCTGATTGTCTCAATACCTAACAGCTACTAGCCGACAATTCTTCCAATAAAAACAGCTACTTGAAAACGGGGGTCATGACAATTTGTTCATTCTGCGCTTTGGATATTAGTTGATAAAAGAGTTTTTGGTTTCCAATTTTAATCAACCTTATGGTGAAGGCCGCAGCTGCGATAAGGGAGGCGTGCTTCTGCGATAAAGGTACGCGTGAGGTAGTATTATCTGCGTTGTCGACCTTGAGGTTGAAACATGCTATTCCTTGTACTTACCGTTACGATTGACGTAGGTGATCAGACATTGGGACTTAAATGTTTTGCTTTGTTAAAGCAGTTGACAGCGACTGGATTGTCAAGAAATTTTTGATTTTTGAAATTTGATTTGATCTTGAAATTTTTCAGCACGCGTAAGAAAAGTGCTTTTCCTCTTTTATACATAGAATGACCGCTGATGAGAAGATTTACATCAGTGATATGATGGGATTGAAATTCCACCTTCATTATTACAATGTTTTCAAGCATTAAGGAAAGATACCGATGACACGAAAGCGGATTAAACTAGTGTGATGGATCTAATGCAAACATGGGTGAATGATAAAAATTAACTTTTAGTCACAGGTGGTTCCCGCACAGCAAAGGCAAAAGTCCTTAGTCAGAAACCTCGTACATCGTATGGTATATATATCTATATATACCTATCTATTATCTACTTATTACACTAGCTTGTGGGGTAATAAGAATAAACATAGATTTCCGACCTTAAAAGACATTTGCAGTTACAAGACGGGTTAGAAGACCAGCTTACCTTATGCTGCGTTTAGAATGAGAGCAAGGCCTTAACTTATTGCATATATTTCGTGCTTGACGGTACCATGCCATTGATTATCTCTGTATGACGTTACTACTGTAAGTACAGATAATGTCTAAGTAGATAACTTAGCTTACGTCATAGCCGTCGACAAGAGTCAAGAAGCCAAAAAAATAAATAAACAAAAGGGGGGTATGCATACCCGTAGCCTGCATCGCCGTATTAAGCTTACGTGCGGTTTTTTTTTTTTTTTTGGCCGAAAAGTGCGAAGTGCTCCGAGGCCTTTATAGTGAACTTAGTTGATGATGTTTATGTACAATCTCGAAGTTAGTGTCCGAGTATACGGAAAGTGGGAAGGTGGTTGTAGTAAAGCAGTTGAGGGCCATAATTTGGGCTATTCATGCAATCGCGCTAAAAGCATTAAGTTTGATGCATAAGTCATTCTTAGCAGTACAAATCGAACTAGCTATGGAACCCGCTTAATGTACCCCCAGGGCCCCCCGACGCCTCCACGTGTTGACCAACAAATACCGGTTGACCAACAAATACCAGTTGACCAACGAGTTCCTGAGACTTTACGAACAAATATTTGCAGAACGAGCTATAATCAAAGGATTTGGTAAGTAAGTCATTCTTATCAGTACAAATCGAATTAGCTATGGAACTTGCTTGAGATACCCCCCAGACAGAACAGAAGCTGAGA
>JAHWFP010014059.1:28423-49103 GCA_023313725.1 Lithobius niger
GTCCGTTAGCTTGCAGAGAAAGTTTGAGGGAGAGCCGAGAAAGCGACCACACGTGGTGGTTCCCTAGGAAGAAAGATGAATAGCGGTCCACTCCAGGTAGAGGCAGAAGGGAGCTACATGCTCGGCAGGGAAGCCAACAAACTTCGCTAAGGAATCCAGCCTCCATTAGGAAGGATATGCAAAAAAGAGCGATAATGTATGTTATCGTTTGCAATAAAATCTCTAAATTCAACAATCGAGAATGAAAAATATTACCCACCCAAAACTTTCGAATCAGGACCCTGTTATGGATGCTTATCCTTTACACTAAATTTGACAAGAAAGATATAACCTTTAATTCTTATTTTTCATAAGAAAAAACCTTTTGTTAAGAACATTTACAACATATTTTTGTTTGTTTACCATTTTCACTCTCGTATGAACACTTTTAAACCATAAAGTTCTTTTTAAGTTACCTCGTGACCATAGTGGTACATAAAAAAAAAGAAGAAAAACTGCAATGACATTCATTGATGATAAACGAACAAATGGGTTGAATATTAGGCGCACATTGAAAAAGTAAGAGCAAATCACACCGTTGGGACATTTTATTTATATTGAAATCATACGTAATACAAAGTTTAGTGAAAGCAACAAATCATAAAAAAGAAGAGGCCTAATCCTAATGTTAGCTACAAGAGAGCTAACTCCTTAAATGGGGAAAATAGAAGAAAACATGTTAAAAGTTATTAGGACTTACCAGTTAACCGTAGCCATACCAGCCGCTAAGCCCAGTGGTTATCATCCCCTAACAATACATCAACAATACGACACATGACCCGAAAAAACACATACACAGAAAATTTTTTTAAATATTGTCTGTCTTCATGAAGATAATAAGTAAGGCTTTATCTGGGAAATGTGAATGGCACCTTTTTGTTGCTTACTTGTTGACACTAATAAATACAGATGCAAACCTGTTTACGTTGCCTTTTGGACAGGCAGTCTGATATATAAGTCCAAAAGGCAACGTAAACAGGTTTGCATCTGAATTTATTTGAATTGTTGAGCCTCGCCTAACCGTCTGTTGACACTAATGTGATGTAAGTCTATAAGTCTTGGTTTAAGGACTTCCTCAATTACAAAAGAGCCTGACCACGATTATGCTAGTTTAGCTGGAAACTTAGCAGCTTTGTCATTAAGAAAATGTGCTTTTCTCAGTACCAGGTCCCCTGTCTGGAAATCAAAATCTGCCTTATGGTTTTCTGCCTGTTCCCTCTGAAACTGCTGTGCCACCTCGATTGCATTTCTCAAATTCTTTGACAACACTATCACCCACTGCGTCGCTTTGTAATTAATAGGAAAATCAGATGGAGAATCAACGTCAGATGGCAATCTTAATTTTCTCCCCAAAGTCAAAAACATACACAGGGATCCGGCACGGACATCATACCAACAACAGACATAGATATCTATGTGTGTTGTTGGTATGATGTTCTCCGTGCCGGCTCACTGTGAAAATACAGGAGAAAAATTGGTGGCTTTCGAGACTGTCGCTCGAATTTCCATTAAAATAAACAGAAGATTAGCATCCCATTTATTTTGCTTTGCTTGCAATCTCTTTTTAAACCATTCCCTTGACTGTTCCAATTAATCTCGCTCCACTATTTCCCTGTGGAGAGTAGTAAGATAAGAAATGCTGCTTTATACCAAACAACGCACTTACTTCTTTCAGTAAATTCCCAATAAAATTCCGAGCATTGTCAGAAATGAACACTTTCGGACTTCCAAAATGTGAGAAAATCTCCTCAACTAGTTTCTTCGTGACCGTGGCAGCAGTAGCATTTCTGAGGGGAAAACCTCAGGCCACTTAGTAACATTGTCAACAACAATAAGCATATGAGTATTGTTATTGGAGCTACGTTGATAGGGTCACGAAATGTCCAGTGACATCACTTTAACGAGGCATTATGAGGTATTCGCTATCCTCATCTGAGTCCCTTGGGCACCTGTAAATCATGCTTTTGTTTTTGCCATATACTAGAACACTTAGACACATAAGACATTACATGCTTCTGCCTGCCATACCAGGTGTAATTTCTTTGTAGAATAGAATAGAATAGAGAACCCGACGGTGCAAGCAAAAGCCAAGAAGCACCCACCCCCCCTCCCCCCCAAACCCACACACACACACACCCAAACCAAGGACCAACCACCAGGAAAAGCCTAAGCAAGAAAACGGTCCAGCCGACTTTTGAAAGCATCAAGCGAAGTGGAAAGAACAACCGAAACAGGAAGGGCATTCCGAGCCTCGACCACGCGTTCTGAGAAAAGCCGGTGCCGAACATTACCAGAGGAGACACTTCCACAGAGTTTGAGGGAATGCCCCCTGGTCAAAGTGTGAGAGAGACAAAAAAAGTCGGCTGCCTGGACGTCAATAAGGTGGTTTAAAATTTTGTAAGTGAGGATAAGGTCACCCCGGAGGAACCTGGTTTTGACCGAGGTCAAGTTTAGTTTGCGAAGTCGTAGGACCCCTAACGAAAAACCCCTTAAAAACCCCAAGAAGTCCGGTAATCTTATCATTATGCGCCTGAATGATAAGTTTATTCTGTTATTCTTCAGGCACAAGAATCACAAACTTTTTCTTATCCAATTTATTTGAAAAAATTTTACCCACTAAACCATCTTTGATTACTGCTTTAATTGCTGCTCTCCTACCCCTTTTTTCCCAGTTTACCCTCAGGAAATTTGGCCTCAATTTCAATAAAGATTTTAACTGCAACAGTTACAGGATCTAACATTTGTTTATCTCGAATACCTTCAATTAGGTTATCGAACTCAGATGTTATTAAAGGGCAATTACATCCATTTCGACATGCATGCTTTACTTTTAGATCACTTACACAATAACTAAACACAAGAATTGCGGTAAGAATACGTTACGTACGTCCGATACAACAATTTAATTATTGCATCACCAAAACACAACACGGAGACCGCCATTGTTTTGCTGGAACACGCAGAAATTAACGCCGACAGATGTCACTTTTCGATTTCGACTCGCGGCCGATTGAGATAGCTCTATTTGCTGTGACAGCTTCAGCGTCCGACGGCCTTAGCTGGCCGACAGTTTGTTGTGGCCAGCTAAGGCCGTCAGATGCTCGAGCTCTCACAGCCAATAGAGCTATCTCAATTGGCTGCGAATCGAAATCGAAGAGTGACATCAGTAGGCATTATTTCTGTGCGTTCCAGCAAAACAATGGCGGTCACCATGTCGTGTTTTGGTGATGTAATAATGAAATTGTTGTTGTTGTTGTTGTGTTTAGTTATTGTGTAAATGATCCAAAAGTAAAGCATGCATTGTAGGAGACAATTAGTGCGTCCGGGAGCCGCCCCAATGCCAACCCCACAGATAAGGGACAAGCTCTAAATGTGCCGTGGTGGTAGTCAAGGGGTTGCTGGAATTCCAAATTTACCTTAACGGATGGATCAAGGCTAGAAGTCGTGGTTCAGTTTTGGTGTTGGTTTAATGTAACATTTGAGCGATAGTGTGCTCTAGCTCACCTGAAGTTCTTGGGCGCACTAACCTCGGCTTAGGGCCTTAAATGGAACGTCAACGGCATTAGGCTTACTTGGGGAAATTTAGATCTATAAGTTTCGGGAAAATTTTGTTAAGTTGGTGACTGCTAAACTAAGTAGCAACGGGGTTGCAGTTGTGGACTAGCAACAGGATGGGTCAAGTTTGAATTTAAGTTGGGGATAGGGGAAATTGGGGAAAAATTCTAATGTTAGGGCCGAAATTACCTTTTGATGCGGGGAGTTGGAGAGTTGGAGGCGGTATGGAATTTTAGGTTAATAGCTAATTGTTAGGAGCACCCGGCGGATGATCAAGCGAGCTCTAGCGTTACAATTGATGTTAAGCATCATATTACAGATAAATCCCAGCTATGTATTGTTACAACAATGGATCAAATATAGATTATTTCAACTAACAATTGAGTATTAATTTTGACAATGGCACATTACAATTTGACGTCAGGTGGACTTCGGGCTTGGGAGATTTCACAAATGACGTCAGTGTGACCTTGCTGGGGTGGTAAAATTCCAACGTTGAAATCCGGAATTAAACTCGCAACAGCATGTCAAAATGGATGTATTTGCCCTTTAAGTAATATCTACTGGGTTCCTAGATAAGCAATCAGCTATGTCATTCTCTTTATCAGGGCCATAGATAATGTCAAATCGGAACTGCTGTAATCTTACCATCCACCTGGCTAAGCATCCAGTGCTGTCCTTTGCTTTCTTTATGCACTGTAAAGCCTGATGGTCGGAATCACAGTGGATTTAATTCCATCTAAGAAATAACGAAAATGCTCAACTTACCACACTATCACTAGACATTCTTTCTCAGAAATACTATATTTAAGCTATTGGATTTGTTATGTGTCCTGCTTGCATACTGGATTACAACTGGTCCTTTTTCGTGCACTAACATAAGAGCTGCACCTAAACCATATCCAGATGTGTCCGTTCTTAAAATAAATGGTTTAGAAAAATCTGGTTGAGCTAAGATGGGTGAAGATGTTAATTTCTCCCTCAATGTCTCAAAAACCTCTTGGAGCTTACTGTCCCAATCCCATTTACATTCGCCTTAGTCAGTCTAAGTAATGGAAAGATAAAAAAAAAGTGTTTTTTTTCAAGTACCTGTGTGTTGTGACATCCTCAACAACTCGTCTATGAGTCTTTGAAATATGCCCCCCTCCCCCCGCTATTTTTAAGACCAAATTGTATCGTAACCAGCGAGAAATGACCGCCAAGCCCACAAAACGAAGCCAATTCGCTAGCCTACTGATCCAAACCAATTTGCCAAAATGCAGATTTCAGGTCGAAAAAAGGTATGAATTTGGGGTGCCTAAACTATTTATAATGCTGTTTATTGATGGAAGCTTATAATTGTCTGTTTTAGTTACTGAATTCTAAACTTTACAGTTTACTACTAGCATGTGTGTGTCATCTGATTTTTGTCTCAAGGTGCAGGATATGCCATTTTGATTTTGGCTGGCACTGTCAAGCCTTGACTAAGCATGTCTTGGATTATTTCATTCATTATTTTTTGTTTAACAGGGTTAATTTGGTATGATCATTGAGCTGGAATCCTAATGTTATCTTCAAGTTCAATGTGCAGCTGTACCAACGAGCACCTACCCAAATAACCTTTGATACTTAGTAAAAAGCATATGAACGTCCATTTTTGTTCACTGGCTAGATACTTCCTCAATGATTTTTCGCCATGGGCAGTCCTCTGCTAGGGTAAAACCCACTGTTGCCACAACATTTTCAAAAAAATGTTCTCTGCTGGAGACAATCAGATTTGAAAAGCCATTGATTCTGCGAAAAATCCAACACAACATCTAAATCGTACATTAAATCAGAACCCAGAATAAAGCTGTATGGTAAATTCTCACAAACGACAACAGCATTTTTAAGCACTTTTCCCCCAACTTTCATGTTACCCATCAGCCAACCCAAAATATTAATCTGGGGAAAATTTGCAGTACACAAGCATAACCCACAGGCTATCAATTTACCAAAAGACTCTTTATTGCAAGACTTAGGACTCATCAGTGTGTAAATGGAACCTGTATCCCAGATTGCTTTAACTTCAAAGCAATCTGGGATTGAAGTTGCCTTATTTACGCACATACTGACTTCCGATTGTAAGCCTTGCAACTTCTCATGCAAAAAATCAATTGCCGAAATTGGAGCTTCAGTTCTACCTATTGCCCGCTCCCCTGCAAAGGCAAATTCCCGTTTCCCTGGTTTACATTCAATGGAGGTATCCATTGTTGAAAATGGGAGTTATAAGGTTCATAATGTACAGAAGGGGGGGGGGGGGGAGGTTGAGAGTAAAGTACCGGGAGCTGTTGGACTGGCTGAATTCCTACCATAGGAGGCTAAACCACTCGCTTCAGGCCATTTTGCTAATATTTATTGGAGAAGTGTCCATAATGTTTGCATTTAAAATAATTTACCCCTGCCATTCTGTCTTCCTTTCAGGCCCAACTTGAGTTTCCTTTTGAAAACTTTGGTTTCACTGCAAGATGCAGAGTTTACTTTTGTACGTTCCAGTTTTTCCTGTGCTGAATTCATATACCTTAGATTCGTTTTAGCATCAGCTCTTAACTGAAAACCTGACTCGTACCTGTTATTACACAACATTGCACTGAGTTTAGCAACCAAATTTCTACGAACTATGCGAATTTTCTCTTTGGAATCTATTCTTTCACTGAACTGTGAATTTAATTTAGTTATATCGTTAATAAACTGACTTGGAGCCTCAAGTAAAGACATTTTCCACTTATATTTTGTCCCTCAGTTCCTCTTGAAGAGAAGTTGAAATAAATCTTTCTTGAACTGAGTTTCAAAATCCCTCCAATTCCCTAATCGGCAATCATGTTTAAACCAGCGTAAGGCTTGACCACTCAAATAATAATAATACAACCCACCTCTCAACAAAATCCTCCTTCGGAATTTTACGTGACACCATAACGTTTTCCAATTTAATTAAAAATCGCGTAGGCAGACAAGAATCTATTTTTCCACTTAAATTGTCCATGCTTACCTCTAGAATCCATAACTTCTTAATTTCAGATGCTTCTTGGACTTCCTTGCTTAATCTGCTCTTTGACTTTGAATAGGCTTCCAGGAGTTTGTAGTAACGATTCTTTGAAATCAATTCGACATCCGAATCCCCCTTGGATTCAAAGATGGTGTTAAGACAGGTAACATCTTTCAAAATTTCCGGAAAAAATCAAAAGAAATTCTATTAGGCAGCAGTCAACAACTGCTTTTCACAGAAAAGGCATTTTCATGTTTAAACACTTCTGTTCTTAATTAGTTTAAAATTACACATAACTAAAACAAATATTGGGACAATTTTTTTAATTTCATTAAGGCTAACAGTTATTAGCTAGGGGCTCTTACTCTTGAAACGATTACGTAGAAGCTTAAGTTTTTCGCTGCGCAGAAATGTAGTTAAAACTTACTATTTACACCAGAACCAAAAAATATGTTTAAAAAAAAACTATTCCTTTATACACCTTGGTTCAACTGATGAAAATTTCATCAACTGACGAAAAAAAAACTCTTAAGGACTTGGCCCCCAAGTTGTGGTGTTGGCTTGTTGGTAAGGGGGGTGGGGACTTCTCAATAATTATTATAAATCTAGGAAAGAACTAAGTACAATCTAAAACTTAAAAGGAGTTAAGTAATTTTTAAAGTTATAAAATGAACATGTGTTTATTATTCTGGTGTAACTCTTATAAATAAGTTATACATTTTAAATTACAAATTGTGAAATAGCTTTCTTAAGACCACACGATACTTCAGTAGACAACAAACAATTCTCAGATTCAAATGTTTCCTTCGTTTAAAATTAACAACAAATTAATATTTAGTGCAAATTCATTACTGTAGACGACAGCCTTTAAATTATGCTCCACAATGGCTGTTTGAAACCAAAAATACGCAGACACAGGGACCACGGACGCTAACTATTGCCGAACAGACACCAACTTGAACAGATCCGCAATATTTCGTAGAAATGGCACAAACACTAAATATCGTTATTGAATCTTCCACGGTAATGTTAATAAGAATTATATTGCTCTTCTTAAACGGGTTTGGTAACAACTGACATCACCATTGAAAATGCCATTGCTCGAAACGAAGACAAAAATTAGCGCGGTCGAATTAATTAATAAATTCTATAGCTATTGCAATTAACTACTGCAGTGTTATTTCGACGATGGCATACCTTTGATAACATAGTACTTACTCAAGCCCATTTTGTGAAAAATAACACCTTCAAAATGCACGGACTGATTATAATTCATTAGCAACTTTGACGATAATTATTTTTGTAAAATGTGGAAACCTCTTGTTACCAATAAATGAACTCGTCCGTTTAATACGTTTGGAATTGAACTTCTCAGCGTCAAAACTAAATCTCACACAAGGAATTTTGCTACGAATATAATTATAAAAGTACTTAAATTCATTAATGCACTTAGGTTATTTAAACGACAGTCAAGGTCCGTAACAGTTTTGCAAAACGGCAGAACTCGTTGGAATATTCCTTGCCTGCCATGCAACAACAAGCCGGCTATTAGATGAAGAAGGCAAATGTCACGCCCTCCCACGGCGAGCAAAAAGCCTTCTCACAGATCCATGTGACCTGAATTAAGACTTAACGGGAAGGAACAGATTAAATCGTATGTATGCACAGTTTATGTGTCGCTATGACATCATAAATCAAAAGTGCGCAGACGCAGACACTTAAATAGCAATTTACATATCACAAGTTATAGTCCACAAAAAATATTAAATGACTATTATTATCTACAACACAATCTTTTTAAAAAATACTGAAGCATCATATATAATTTCTCTAATTTAAACGTTTTGAAAAGCGTACATATAAATTATTCTTCCCTTCACTATGAAACTGGCGCCACCCAACGACACTAAGCGTGGAGCAAGGAGAGTGGAGTATCTTTAGAGGAGTAGGGTACTCCCAATTAAGAGTACCACACCACAGGAAAATGGTCGCTTCCCCGTTGAAACCTCATACGAAAATTGCATGGCCTGATTCCTGGATCGTGCCACCAAGTTTCTAATGAATGTTGGGGTGCGTTCTGCACCAATGTTCGTTAGAATCCCGGTGGCACGATAAACTTGGTGACACGATCCAGGAATCAGAAATCAGCGAGATTGAGACAGTCCAAGGAGCCAGCAATAACATGTGCCGGGTATAGCAATGCACGCTGCCCCAAAGCCAGTGAAACCCCCTCCCCCCAAATTACTGGCTTGGGAAGCAACCCGACCCACCCCACCTTTTCCCACCGGTAGACACTCCCAGTCATGTGGAGCATCCCCACATTAACCCACCTGGGACCAGACCACACCTTAACCACACAATCATCAATTCCACTGCAGGGAGGGAAGTGGGGGCAAATGGAATCGAACCCCTTGTCCCTCATCCTCTACTGGCCCAAGCCCACAATCCTAACAAAGCCACTCATAGCAGAGACTACACCAGCTAGAAGCCTAGTTTCCGTCAACTCTAAAATTTCGACTTTGGAACCAGAACTTCTACATCTTCTCCCTTATTAGTGCTCCCCTAATGTTCCATGTACACAGCCTGAGTAGAACAAGTTAAGGTAGTACGTCGAGCGTTGTGGGGAAACTGGAACTTTTAGCAATTTATTATTTCCCCTAATGTACTAGAGTTAGAAATACAACCAGAGTTACAATTACTAGCCACACTACCACGTTCACTGGGTGTTCCACTCCTAAACGACTCATAACCAGACACCGCTACGTCAAACTATTTAGCCCAACTAAATACTTGACTGGGCTCAACACTCACACTGGACACTCGGGTCACCACAACAACCAGTAAATTCTGACGGCACATCACTCACAAGAACAAAATCATCTTGAACGTGACTGTCTGGGACCACACTGTCACAAACCTTACTTTCCGGGCCCACTCCATACGCACTAAATCTGATTCAACAACACTTTTCACACTTTCATTGACGAGCATTGGCTGCACTTCTACTTAACCGTCCCACGCAGCCAAGGGTAAGAACCGTTTCTTTTTTACTGCCGCCAGTTTAGGAAGCCGTGGCAAACTGGCCGTTGCCGATTGTGACACTGATGCCTTACAACTGCAGGACTGATTCTGAGTTACCCATTCGGCAAACGATTCCATACGAAGTGAACTTTTCGATGATCACCAGCCCCAGAACAGCCCCACATCTTCGGTAGGGGCACCCTTGAGTGAAGCCAGGTGACCACACGGCACTTCATGCAGTACGACTGCCTTACACGGTTCACACCCTGAAGTTCATGGTGGTGCAAATCCGCCGGACGTGGCCTAGTTGTCCACACCTTAAGCAACGTGGTGGCCTGTCTGTGACCATCAACAAACCAGCAATTCCAAGCATCCTTACCACATCTGACACATCGTCAACTACCACAGAGTCATTTAAGCGAAGTACGCTACACTGGACTCCTGTGCGGCAGTGTCACATCCCCTCCATCGAATGCAACTCACGTGGGACGCCCACCACTTCATAGCGAACAACGTCATCACAATTTCTGCATCCTCCACATCTAACGGCAACTAGTGCAATTTAAATTTTACGGTTTGGACATGAAGATTATAGACCTTAGCCTGGTACCCACGAACCAGCAAGTCACGTGCATTCTTCACCAACAGCTTCACTTCTCGATCGACGAATTGCACTTGAAATGCATTGTTGGCTCGAAGCTGACTCGTACCAAAAAAACAC
This sequence comes from Lithobius niger, assembly GCA_023313725.1. Classification (NCBI taxonomy): domain Eukaryota; kingdom Metazoa; phylum Arthropoda; class Chilopoda; order Lithobiomorpha; family Lithobiidae; genus Lithobius; species Lithobius niger. Next base: position 38,764 of record JAHWFP010014059.1, read on the forward strand.
GGTGCAGGTCCACAGGAAAGATCTTGCAGGAAAAAAGGGCTGGACCACCAGGTCAGCAAGGACCACAAGCAACCTCTCAATAGAAATGTTGGATAAACATCCTCTGTAGTACAGGCTTTGATCCAGGTCGTGTAGTGCACCATCATGAGCTGGATTGTACGTAGTGAAATTTTGCTTTTATCTTGAGATCGAACCACTGAAATGATTCATTTTTTTTAAATCTTAAAATCTTAGGAATTAAAAAGTACCAGGACCTTTCGAATGGTATTTTAAAGTGACTGCAATATTCTTATTGTTTTCTTATTGCGGCCTTTCTCACACTAGCGATAGAACCACTGAACCAGTGAACCAATTTTTTATTTGTGTAGCTTAAAACGTAAGTATCATAAGGTAGGTCACATGATTTGCAAAGAATGCTGTAGACAACGTTCCAAATGCTTTTGGTGTCGTAAGGTGTGCCAGGTTGTTTGAGGGGCTGTGGATTGGTCAAAGTAAGGTTAATTCCCTTGTGATTTTGAATGACCTTCAGTGCAGTGGCTATCGACTGGAATATGGTAAACAATTACGGGGTGAACTTCGGTCTTGGTTTGTTAATCCAAGTGTGATGAGCGATGCAAAGAACAAGTGGAAGAGGGTAGTCATTTTGGAAGATTTTGAAGCTGATGAATGATAGTTCACTGTTTACATCACATGGATTGGTGGTGTGGTGGACAGCACGAAGGACTTAATTTTTTTAATATACTGATCTTGGTTGTGGGATCTTGATACGAAGCATAGTGGAGGGTCCTGATTGTCTGCATAGGCTTATGGTAGTGGTTAAAGGAAATGCATCCATTTGGGTGGATCGTCATGGTTAAGTCAAGGAAATTAAGTTGGCATTTTAAAACGTTTTCAAACGTAAACGTGAGGGATGGATAAAGGTTGCTAACAAAGTAAAACATATGCGTCCGCACTTAAGATTCTCCAGGAGCTTGCTGTCATCCACATATCGATAGTATTGTATAATGTTGGATTGAAAGGTGATGTTGAATATTTTATGGATGACCTGCATGATGAGTTCACAAAATATTGAAAGATTGGCATTTGCCCATAGGTACATCTTTGGTTTGCTGAAAGTAGTGGTTGTTATGTGTGACATACGTAGTATCGAGTCCAAGATCAAAGAGGTTCATGAACTTTTGGATGTGGAGTTTTGTCTTTAAGAAGTAATCGAGCTTTTTCCATGGCAACGAGGTGTTGAAGTTTGAGAAGATCATGTCCTCTGATGGGGACATATTTCGGATGTCGAACAAAGTCCACTCATTCATGTCTTGAACCATTTGATAAGTTGCATTCATTTTTACAAAAGTATGGATTATCAACGAGTTTATTTAAAATGTCTTGAGATATGTACAAAGAGGGAGGTTAGGTACGTTCTTTCAGGATGTGATCATGCATGGAGAATGATTTGCTTTCTTTCTTCTTCATCGCACCCATCATGTCATCTGTGATTTGTGTTGTGTCCACACTGTCTGATGTAAGTTTGCAATTTTACGGTTTGTCAGTATGCATTTGACATTGTTTTCCCTAAAAAAATTTATAAGACCATGACTAAGCTTGTCGTAAGATACTACGATACTATGTTTTTTTTTAATATTTATAGGAATAATGAATTGAATTTGATCCTGTGAATCTGAAAGGGGCTGGAGTGTGGAAATGTAGGCTACTTTACACCTCACCACAGTTGTGGAAATATAAGTATGTTTTATCTTTTTGTTGTACTCTGGTCTTTATATTTTCTGAGATATCTAGGACTTGCCCACGTAATTTTTTTTTTATAAATGTATGAATTGTGATGCCCAAGTCATTCTTAGCAGCACTCGTCGAACCACCCACGGAACCTTAACAAACTACCCCCTAGGCCCAAATGCTTGCAGCTCGTACTAAAAGTAAGCATTGTGGGACACCAGTCATTCTTAGCAGTAGAAAACGAACCAACCACGATATTATTTCATATTTCAACCATTGTAGTTATTGCTGTTAACTGGGGTTGTGGGAGGGATGAACAGAATGATGGGCCCTGGAGATATTTCATGGGGACTCCTTGTCTGGTTTGATTGCTACTGGTAATGAATACTTGTGTACCACAACTCATGCTTTTATTACGATCTTCAGGTATTTGTTAGTCATCTCCGAGGGTGGCATAGAAGCACAGTGGGGCACTACAGGGCCTTGAGGGATATCTCGAGGGTGTTGCATACCTATTTCGATTTATATGGTTAAGAATGACTTTTTATTTCAAAATTTCATAATTTTAGCTCAGTCTGCAAGAATTTGTTGGTAGGCCTCAGGAAGGATCATAGGGGAGCATTGTGGCGGTTGTATCGTTGTTTCGATTCGTACTGCTAAGAGTGACTCGTTTACAAAATTTCATGCTTTTAGCTCGATCTGCAAGAATGTATTGGTCGAGCCTCAAGAAGGGGTCCTGGTGGGGGAGGTCTCCTGGGGCTACCTCGATGGAGTTCCACAGCTTGTTCGATTTGTACTCCAAAGGGCGACTTGTGTTCCAAATTTAATGGTCGTAGCACAACCTGCATCCTGCAGAATTTTCACCCTGCAGAATTTTTTGGTCCGGAGTATACTGAGGGTATTGGGGGGGGGGGGGGGAATGGGGAAGGGCCGTAGATGTAGCCCCCGCAGCGAGGAGGGGGGAGCGCTCAAACGAGGGCCCCCAGATTTCCTAGCTTGCAAAAGACAAATTTCAGTTTTCAATTACCGAATTTTTAACATACATACGAATAGCTAGCTCGAACCAAACTGACAGCTTGCCTGACCCACTCAAAACCTACATGTTTTCATTCGTAGCAGCAGTTATTTTTAGTATTATGCATTATACACCCACCCCTTTCTCTTCCCTACAAAACGAAACGATTGACTCTCTTTCATCATGCCGGCTAGCCAAGCTTTTACAAGTCATCCTTTTACAAGTCATCACAAAATTATGTCTTGATCCGCTGGCCAGCAGAACTAGGCTTATTTCTAGTTCGTGGTCCTAGTTCCTATAAAACCATAACGAGCAACACAAAACAGAAAAGACAATAACGTAATTATTGTTTGTGTTAAACAATGATTAACATCTCTGAGTCAGTCTTATCGGATGACTTCTACCTAACGGGGGTTTCTTATTTCTGTTGAAACGCTTCCCGTGTGAGGTCGGTTAACTAAACAGTGCACTTGCGGAGTGTCTGTAGTAACATGAAACTGATGTTATTTTCGCATTTTATACAATTTCCAATTCAAAGTTGCAATTCATGCAATGATTCATGTTTTTTTTTTTATTTAAAATGTGTTGGAGCAACTCGAACTTAAAAAAATGCAAGGCCAAACAAAAATTTACCTTTACTCCCTCCCCCAAAACCCCGCAAGGAAAAAAAATTAAAATACCGGGAAAAAAATTAAATTTTCTTCATGTAATTCATGATAAATGGTAGTAATGTAGTCTACAACAAATAGCTGGCACCGATACCGTACCGACAATTTCTAAATTGATTCTGCAGTAACATATGGAGCTTTTTCTTCCGGGGGGGGGGGGGAGATTTCTCAGCTTCTGTTCTGTCTGGGGGGTATCTCAAGCAAATTCCATAGCTAATTCGATTTGTACTGATAAGAATGACTTACCAAACTTTCGGTTATAGCTCGATCTGCAATCTGTTGGTAAAGTCTCAGGAACTAACTCGTTGGTCAACTGGTATTTGTTGGTCAACCGGTATTTGTTGGTCAACACGTGGAGGCGTCGGGGGGCCCGCGGGGCCGGGTGGTACATCAAGCGGCTTCCATAGCTAGTTCGATTTGTACTGCTAAGAATGACTTGTGCACCAAACTTAACGCTTTCAGAGCGATTGCATGATTAACCCAAATTATGGCCCTCAACTGCTGTACAACAACCACCTTTCCACTTTACGTAGTACTCTGAAACTAACATTGAGTTTGTACATAAACAACAACAACTAAGTACACTATAAAGCCCTCGGAGCACTTCGCACTTCTCGGCCAAAAAAAAAAAAAACCGCACGTAAGGTAACTATACGGCGATGCAGGCTACGGGCGTGCATACCCCCTTCTTGTCTATTTATTTTTTTGGCTTCTTGATTCCCGTCGACGGCTATGACGTGAGCTAAGTTATCTACTTAGACATTATCGGTACTTACAGTAGTTTCGTCATACAGAGATAATCAATGGCATGATACCATCGCGCACGGAATACATGCAACAAGTTAAGGCGTTGCTCTCATTCTAAACGCCGCATAAGGTAAGCTGGTCTTCTAACCCGTTTTGTAATTGCACATGTCTTTTAAGGTCGGAAATCTATGTTTATTCATATTACTCTACAAGCTAGTGTAATAAGTAGATATAGATAGATAGGCATATATAGATATACATACCAAACGATGTACGAGGTTTCTGACTAAGGACTTTTGGCCTTGTGCGGGAACCACTAGTGACTAAAAGTTAATTTTTATCATTTACCCATGTTTTCATTACATACAGTACACTAGTTTAATCCGTTTTCGTCTCATCGGTATTTTTCCTTAATGCTTGAAAACATTGTAATAATGAAGGTGGAATTTCAATCCAATCATACCACTGATGTAAGAAACAAGGTATTGCGTTTAGCAGTGAGCTAAATCTTCTCATCAGCGGTCATTCTATGTATAAAAGAGGAAAAGCACTTTTCTTACGCGTGCTGAGAAATTTCAAGATCAAATCAAATTTCAAAAATCAAAAACTTCTTGACAATCCAGTCGCTGTCAACTGCTTTAACAAAGCAAAACATTTAAGTCCCAATGTCTGATCACCTACGTCAATCGTAACGGTAAGTAAAAGGAATAGCATGTGTCAACCTCAAGGTCGACAACGCAGATAATACTACCTCACGCGTACCTTTATCGCAGAAGCACGCCTCCCTTATCGCAGCTGCGGCCTTCACCATAAGGTTGATTAAAACTGGAAACCAAAAACTCTTATCAACTAATATCCAAAGTGCAGAATGAACAAATTGTCTTGACCCCAGTTTTCAAGTAGCTGTTTTTATTGGAAGAATTGTCGGCTAGTAGCTGTTAGGCATTGAGACAATCAGATTGAACGATGAACAGCTCCCTCAATGAATGGCACAAACTTACAAGTCCAACAGCAATTACGTACACGTGCCGATAATTAATTATCGCCCAAGCGAGAAAAGCGAGTGAGGTCGAATATAGTATTGTATTTGGATTTTGTGTCAGTTTGTCTGTGCATGTGTCTGTGTGGTTGTCTCTCTGGGACAAGATAACGTTCGCAATTTTATTCTAATTTGGTTAAATTTTAATAACAATGGAGTTTGGTGCATGGAATTGAAGAGATCGAAGATGTATGTCAAATGTTTTCGGGGATGTTCTCGTTTTTCGTCTGCATTGTGCATGAAAGGTGCTAAACAACAGCATGATATGCCAAAAGAACACAAATAAGGTTTTCTGCAAGGTCTTAGATACCATAATCACGCTTCGTGTTTAGTCCGCATGAAACCAACTATGAACGGAAAGATTTCCTCTGAATCATTGAGAGACGCGAGAGAAATTCAGTGCTTGTCTACTCTTTTTAAAAAATTGCTGGACAACAACACGTTATGAATTATGCAGTGGCGGAACTGGTGAACGCCCCGCAGAGTGGAGGATCCAACCCTCAACGCTGGAATCCCCTCTTAAACCTAATCAAGCCATGACGATGGAGTCTTGAGTCTGGATGCTGTTCAGTTTATTGACGTGATGTAGGGCGCTCGCCTGCACTACGGGCACGGCAGACTGTCGGAGGCATGACTTTGGATTAATTGGGAATGGCGTAAGGTTCGGAATGAATTTCGAAAGGATGAGTCGAAAAGGGGACCGAAAGATGGTGTGCATCCGTAATGGCGTCCGCAACCGTTGTGCCCATTCCAAAACCGTTGCCATGCCTCCGGCTATCAGCACGAGACCAAAAGGCAAAGCTAACATGGTACAACGTGGCATTGTTACAGAATAAGCAAGGTTACTTGATTACAAACTTTGGAACAGGAGGGTCCCGTCTTGTTACAGTTTTACTTGGTGGAGAGTCCAGAGTAACTGCAGTCACTGCAATTAGAAAGCAAAAATGAATTGGTTTGATGTTTAAGGTAAGTTTAACTAAAACAGGAAGGTGTAGCTAAAACAGGAAAGCAACATAAACAAGCTTTCCAGTACGGTTTGGTTCACGTGAAAATTTACTGTTTTAACCCTTAGACTCGTAGGTTAACCAAAACACCACTATTTGAACTCCAATTTTCTAAAACCTTTCCACAAAATAAAAAAAAAAGACTATGTTGCGTTGTTCAGTTGTTTTGAATTCTTGAATGGTTTTTTTTTACGAATGGCACAATTGAAAATTAATTGGCTTGGAATTAACGATAATCACATAAACACATTGCCACCCACACCTGTTGCGCACTTCTGTACTTTTATTGGCTTTATAATTTTTTTGGGGGTCATTGATTACTGAAAAGAAAGTAAAAAATAAAAGGCAAAGGGAACTCAAGACAACTAACAAAATTGGATCCAACTAGAACTAACTTGCATGATGGGAAAGTAGCAATGTCTGGTCATTCATTTTATTATAAAAGTTAACCAAAACGGAGCCAGGAAGGAAGGAATACAGGCAAGGCATTCCAAATCTTAACTACACGATAAGACTAGAAAATTTCTTGCAGTTACGGTAAGTTGGTAGTAATATCAACTTGAGAGGATATCTCTAGTTCTGCCACCCTCTCTTACGTATATACTTGCACCCTATAAATTCTTGCTAGCACTCGTGCCCGGCTTCGCCCGGGGTTTTATTCGTGCAGGATTTTGTTCCGTTCTGTCCATCCGGTGGCTGATTTGATGGATAATTTTACCTATTCACTGCGACAGGTAATTTTCTTTCCTGTAATATACCGCATATTTTCTCCAATCATCTCCCTCCCCACTTCCTTCCCGCTTTTCTCCCATTCTCTCTCCCCCCGCTCCCGTTCTTTCCTTTCCGCCCCTTTGCTGGAATTAGTTGAATTTTGATGGGAAATTGAATTAAATACTGCCACTCCCCTTTTTGCAACATTTGGCAAAAATGGATTCGTTCCCCATCCCAAACCCCAAAAATACCTTTTAGGTTCAATTAATGCTTAATCATATGCATGCCGTCATTTAAGACTTACCACAGAGATGACCTTGCAGAGCAAATTGTTAGTCGAGGCAACAATGAGCCAATTTCCACTTTTCGCTAGCCAAAGAATTAACATGCTCTCCCGTTTTCATTGTTTCGTTGCATCATCATTCACTTGTTGGGGTTGTCGTCTTTGTTCTTCTGTAAAACTTTGCTTTATCATATTAGATACTGGCGGAGTCGCTCGCTCATTCCGCGTCGTCTCGCTGCGCTCGAGGAGCTTTCATTCTGCAACTCTTATTTATACTGCTCAAAGACATTCCACACCTAATACGATCAAGCAAATGATCAGAGTGCAGTGCGCGTTTTTCGCAAAATTTCAGTTTATAAACAAATTAACTAAACAAAAAACGGATTCGCCGTTTAGAAAACCATCCCCCTTCTGCCGTGCGGCAAAACTGCCAATGAGCCAGGAATTAGACACGCGATTTCAATTCCAATCGGCCTTGGCTTGAAGAATACGCTACAGGAGCGCTCATGCTAAAACTCTTACGCTGCTGACAGACATTCCACATCTAAAACAATTAAGAAATAATCAGAATGTAGTACGAGTTTTTCTGAAAGTTTCAATTCGTAAACAAACGATATGGTAACCATAAATACTCCAACGTTTTGGCCACCTAATCTAGACACACGCTAGTGTGTCGCCGCCAAGTAACAGTAGATCATCCCATTGTAGACATCCGATTGTTAAAAATTGACAACTGGTAACTGTAAGCAACTGAAAGCATATTTTGGCATGTTGAGGATAAATCCCAAAGCGACAGAAATGTTTCAAATTGTGGAAAATGTAAGGGTAAGGGTCAGAGATTAAGAAAAAATAAAATTTAAAGGATGAGTGTCCACCAATCATAGAGAAAAAGATGCGTCAATAACGTTGTTTTTATGTTACTGTCTAGTTAGCTGAATACCTAATAAGATTTTTTCCATGTTAAATCCCATAGACTTTTTGCTCATGGCTAGCGCAAAATTGCGAAGGCCTACGTACCTGAATTTTTGCACACGGATGCTTGGTGATCTGACGATGGTCCTTTTGTTGGTTTGGGGGTTGTAGGGGTCAGGACAAATGTGTGGGAGGGTTTTGAAATTTGCCACCGGCGAATTTAAATTTAGTTTCTTTTCCAAGTTGCAACCAAAGATTTTAAGCAACAATGGCTTGAACAATCAAGAGTGGTCCTTAGATTTATTGGAAAAGCCTGGACGAACTAAAAACTGAACTGTAACGAAGGACAAAATAAAGAAACATTATCGTTGCCGTGGATTGCGTAAGAATAAAGGGATGCACGTTAGATGATGGTTACGCAACAATACGAGCATACACGAGCTAATGCGTTTTTTGTTAATAACCCCCCAAAAAATGCTTCGCGTTCTGCTGTTTTAGTAACAGCTATAGTCTGTTTCACATTATGTTTTCAGAAAACTGACTGCATGATGCCACGTTTTCTTCCACTAACGACTGCAAAAACATGTAAATACCGCACTCGCAGACACTAACAGTAGCTGTGGAGAGTCTACAAGTGTGATATCAACACGTTTTGCACTTATAGTGCAAGAAAACGTGAAGTCATTCAGTCAGATTCCTGCACACATAATGTGGAACAGACTATACCTTCGGGGGTTTCTGCATGACTAAATGTGAACTAAATCTTGAAAAATTAAGGGGAAGTTGCAGGGATAAACAAAACAACTGAAGGGGATGCGCTGATTGAGTGAGCGAAGCGAACGAAATCAGCGATTGTTAGTCAGTGTGTGCAAAAATGAGATTGAAGCATCCTAAACAGACGGTGTAACCCTATGTACGTTCACAGTCCTATGAAAGTTGTGATATCCACCCAAAACCAAAACTGGTAGAAAAACCCGCCAAGTTTCCAAAAACGGTCGGCCTTTGAAGGTAGTGATATCATTCCACCAGGGAAAGGCCGCCAAGGTTAATCCTATTAGCCAAGTTAATCGCACACACTAATAGTTCGAAAGTTAAATGAAAACTAGAAGATTGCTACTAGCGGTAACAATCTTCAAGTTTTCATTTAACGTCCAAAGTATTATTCGGTGCGATTAACTTGGCTAATAGGATTAACCTTGGCGGCCTTTCCCTGGTGGAATGATATCACTACCTTCAAAGGCCTACCGTTTTTGGAAACTTGGCGGGTTTTTCTACCAGTTTTGGTTTTGGGTGGCTAGATACATGCGCCTCTTGGTCAGATTGTCAGCCGTAATACCACTGACAACAATACTGGAATACGCGTGCTACGTGGAGCAACAATCATGAACCATCCTCATCCAACCTGATTCCCGTTGTGTACTGAACGCAGCGTAATAGAAGTGTCCAAGTTGTATCTTATCTTTCTACGCAGTCTCTTGTCACAAGGTCATCTGGGAGTGAGGATGTAAGTTTCGTTTCCTGATTCCAGGCCACTTAATTCAACATCGCAGAATCTTATTTTACCATAGCCTCGATAAAGGCATTTTCTTTCTGGCACATGCATGAACTGGCCTTGAGCCAGGAGATGAGACAGGCAATTTGTAGCCCAGTCGGCCTTGGCTTGAAGAAGCCAGTCCTTTTCCGCCACGCGATTGAGCCAGGAGGCGAGGCATGGGATTTGTATCGAGTCGACCTTGGCTTGAAGAAGCCATCCCCTTTCTGGCCTTCACCTAAACTGACAATGAGCCAGGAGGCGAGACACACGATTTCTTCCCCAGTCGGCCTTGGTTTCAAGAAGCCTTATCAATCCCCGCAGCAAAGCCGTTTCAACGCTGTAGCACGCGAGTGCATACGCCTTTGTGTCGCTCTTGGTATAGATTATTTTTTTATTCAAATAAATGTTGCAGACTGTACACGCGTTACCTTGTTTCACAAATTCTAAGAATTTTTACTTAAAAGCCGTCTCCTTACCCGCTACGTGTGATGCTTTGAAACAGAAACCACATGTCGCCTATAATTTTTTGACTAATTTAAAAGCTTTCGTGCAAGGCGAAATCGTACCTAGAAACTATTCGTGTTTACTACAATTAGGCTGGACTATTGCTGAGTAGAGCACCAGCTAATAGCACACTATTGAACGAATGTCAATGTTTTACAAATGCAAACGTGGAAATATTTTCATTCCTTTCCTTGC